>KK502700.1:319316-330553 GCA_000688735.1 Glossina austeni
CTCAGCAAACAGATTTGAGATTTCAAAATCACCCAAGGAATCAGAGTCATTAAAAGAAACATGCGAAGGATGTGTGGAAATTTTTCATTTTAAATAAACAAATTTAAAAAAGTATTTAGGATTAGCAAACAGAAAGGATATATTAAGTGTGTTTATTTCCCAATAATTTTATGATTATATACTTCCATTACATAACTTTATTTGCATTAACAAGTAATGAGAATAATACCAATAAATTTGTAGTATTTTAATGTTCATTTACTATGTATATTTACCGATCATTTCTCCCATAAGTAGCTAAACGAAAAACAACAACAACTTAAACAAAGCTTAACAATTCTTCTAATTCAGCTAGAATAAAAAAACTGCTTAAGTTATAGGAAGACGAAGAAGTTGTCAACAATCTTGCATTAAGGCATTTTCTTCCCGTCACATTAAATCCCACTGATGTGAAGTTAGCCCACTAGCCCACATTTTAGCAAAGACAAAAGAACGGCGTGGAAAACCAAAATAGGTCAAGGAAAACGAATTGCACGACTAATTGGGCGAAAACCCGAGTCAAACTGTCAAAGAACTTTCGAACATCTTAGGAAAGAAAAGGAGAACGGTTGCCACGTGACTTGACTGAAAATGACATTTCGAACCGCTTCAACGTTAGAGACTCGTTGCTTTGCCAGGCAAAAAAATAACAGTTTTCTTTGTAGTATTGGGACTGGCGATAAACAGTGGATTTGCTACGACAATCCCAAAAAGTCATGGATTAGTCCAGAAGAGCCATCCGTATCGACACCGAATCGGAATATTCATGGCAACAAAGTTTTGCTATGCATATGGTGGGATCAGCAAGGTGTAGTGCATTATGAACTGCTAAAACCGAATGAAACAGTTCCTGCAGATATCTACCGACGTCAATTGGTCAAATTACGCGATGTATTGTGGCAAAATAGACCGCGAATAGCGACTAAAATGGCTACCACACGAACTGACTGAAAATGCCATTTTGCCAAGGATGAACTGTTGTAGCGCGAGTAAGGAGTTCTGCCACAGCCAACGTACTCACCGCACGTGACGTCTTCTAAATACCACTTGTGCAGATCGATCCAGCATGGCATGGCTGGCATGCAGTTTGGTAAAGTTGAAGAAGTGCGAAAAATAATGGATGATTGGATCACTGTCGAACCAATATAATTTCCTTCGGCACGTTATCGCCATTTTACCAGAAGGATTGGTAAAAGTTGCAGAAAACGACAGAATATATTTTGATTTATATATATTCTCCCAATTTTTCTCAAATGCCTTTTTCCCGTCAAAAATTGATCAAAATTATTACAAGCACCTATTATTTTGCTAAATCCGCAAATTAGAATAAACGATATTAAAACAAATGAATATGACAAATGTTTACATATTTTAATCAGTTTCATTTGCGACCTCAATTCGGAAACACCCACAGGCTGCGTTATAGGAAAAATTACTGTTTTAAAAAGAACCTCGATGCCATGTCTTGTCTAGTACTTCTGCGTTATGATCTTCTCAGAGCCTGTTCTTCGTGATTACTATGAAATTCCTGCAATACAACATTCAAAGCCTCAAAGAGATTCGATGCTTTTTAGGCTTTAATTAAAAATAGCAACGCTTTTGATTTTTATATTCACAGTGAGTTGTTTCGATCAGATGACAACATTATGAATTTTTCTTCTGTAGCAAAGTTCAGAAATGATAGGTATGGTAGTTTTTGCATTCTTATTAAATTTGGCATTCGTTTCAGACAAGTAGCGTTTAAAACAGATTTAGATACCCCGATTATCAACCTATCAACCTATCAATCCTAATCCTTTTCTTGCATCTCAGTTTGCTTTCTGCCGTATTGAAACATCCAAATATGCCAAGAAAAGTAACACGACTTTGTTGACAATCATCAAAACGTCGTTCTATGTGGTTATTTCAGTGCTCGAAATTGTATCTTTGATGACTGCTACAATGCAGGCAAAGGGAAGACCTTGGCTAACATATCCATTCCTCAAGTTTACGCTCTGAATAATAATAAGTGTACACTCTTCAGTTCTAGCCATGCTCAACAGAATTTTGAACTTAACTGTCACAATTTAGCTTTTTCGTGATGTACAGTAAACAAAATACAATAGCAACAGGCAACACTCTCCAACTGTGTTTGAATCAAAGAACGGAACTTGTTACACTCAGTGTAACTTCATCTCAGGAGACTTGTTAGTTCGCGATCTCTTCAAAATTTCTCTTGACGTCAGTTTTGAATCCGTTCAAATTACTCTTCCAAAAAACTTGTATTAAAATAATGCGGTCGAAGAAGAACATAGGTAAGATAGGGTATAGAAGGGTCCAGGCTTAAAATCTGCCCGTTCGGTAAGTAGGTTTCGCTCGTCCGCTTGCTCCTATCAGAGAAAAGCGCATATATTCCCTTTAGTTGTGTCTGCACTAGCTAGCTCAGGAGAGACACGTCAATACGACCTCAGATCCTCTTAAAATGGCACTTAAGTGTGATCCTAAATTATACAATCCGTAGTTCGATATTTAGGCAGACAGCCAGGATTTACAGACGCTGTCAAAAGAGTCAAATTTACGCAGCGAATAAAGACAAGTACTGAAATTTTCTAAAGAACTTCACCAAGTACCGCACAATTTAACAATGGAATTCTGACAATAATATTGCCTATCTAACCTTGCAAAAAAATTATAAAAAGGCCAAAAATGCCGCTATTGCCTTTCATCTTTTCTATTAGCAATTAACTTTTAAATGTTATTAAGAAGAAAAAACCTACAACAGTAGGTTGCGATGGTATAAAATACTACAAGATTAGAGCTCTCTCCACACAAAACTTCAATTCAACTAAAGAACCCTAATGCGTGCATGAATGCCTCTGTAGAATCTATATGCTCTGGCATGGTCATCGTTCAACACAATTCTAACTAAATTCAAATTGCTTGGCAAGCTTTCTTTTGCTTTGTGAAACTTATAATAATTAGCATAGCTAAGTGTGCGAAAGAGTTCCGTTCCTATCAAATTATACTCCTATATATAAATTGCAACATGTCACACGCATCATAAAGCTTATCTGCATATGATTGGGACTGCATCCAGTGATCTTTATGACACATGTAGCTTAAGAGAACCTGTTGGGCACTTGATTTTGAAATGCCATAAATATGATAGCATCAGAAATGGTTTCAGCTTTTTCTCATCCTTTCATCATTGGCTTCCTTTATTAAACAAACGGATGTTGACGTTCGATCTAGTACTCAATCAAAAATTATCCATTTATCGCCATTTACAAAATTTTTTGGCCTTTATTTCAGTCATGAGGGTGAAATAATATTTTGATTTTCATCACATGGCAATACCACAGAATGATTGTAAGTTGCATCACTTGTTTTGGTTCCTTAAAAAATTTTTTTTCGTTAGTATTCTTTATTCCATCTGTAAGGCGTTACTGCCCAACACCGCATAGAATCGCTGCATAATATTCACCAGCTCGTTGAATATCTATAAATACGAAACGGATCAGAACCAAGCTATACCAAACACAAAAAGAAAATCAATTTTTTCTGTAAACAGTTTTCGTGAAAGTTTACCAAAAAAAAACTTACTACGTATCCATATTTTACAAATACACAAAATATCTGGTGAAATAACATATGTGCGGCTGTTTGCATATAGACAAGGAAATAATTGTCCATAACAAACTCAAAGAAATAAACATAGCCACACTTCTGTTAGAGACAAAAATAAAAGTAGAGTTTTTGGAATCACATGCAGCTGCAGGGTTAGTTATGTATAAATTTATCATACAGAAATAGAAACAAATTTTCGAAATACAGTATTAAAAGCTTACCATGTACTTAGCGTCGCGAGCATCATCGCAATGAACAAATTCTTGCTTGATCAGATCAATTCCCTCGTCGTTCGAATCGCTCTCGACCTTTAAACACTTTTTTTGTCTATCCATCATGACTCTGTCAGGTGTGGCGTCATCGAATTGGCGCCTATTGCAATACAAGCGAGTATATGTATGATGTAAAGTACCAGCCAACAAAGTTCCTAAACTGGAGAGGCACATGAGCATTAACGGCACGCCAATTAAAGCATATAAAATGGTTGCAACTTTCCCTCCAGCTGTACGCGGTGTCAGACTGCCGTGTCCTGTCGTTTTTACAATGGAAATATGGAAATATTTATTGCAAGAGTAGTAAACATTAAAAGAAACGTTAATATAATCATTTTAATTGGTTTCTTTACTTTCTTGTAAGATTTTTATAGAAAAATAAAATATAATTTTTTTGTTATTTTCATCTCCATGCTGCTTACCGATTGTTGTTATCACTGTTACCGAATACAGAAGAGCTTCACTGAAAGACCAAGCCATTGGGTTTTCATTGTCAACTGTGTCGAACAATGAATCAAACTGACTTAACGAATTTTCTGATATTTCAGCTGATAAGAGTAAATTGGCTGCACCGTGACGTGTTGCCGCTACTATTGTGCCCTCGAATCGTCTTAATTGTTCATGTACCAGCAAGGTCCAATTACTTTCATATAGAACATTTAATTTCTCTATAAAATTTGAGCACAAAATAAATGCTATATATATACTGATCGTTTTCATTTCAATTTATATTGCTAATTACATTCATCAAAGAAAGTATTTTAGATATGTTCGCGGCACTGTTGCACTTGCGAATCATCGATTGATTCTGCTCATGTAAACACACTATTAATGTTGAGCAGTTCAACTAATGTTAGATTTGTTTTAAGTTAACGATGAGTGGTCTCTTTCTCACTTACATAAAAGCATACGGAGGCTGTAGTAGTTGATTTTTACATACATGCACATGTTTTATGCAACAAACATAACTTTCGGTATTTTAACCGGCAAATATTGTCATTATCATATCGCTTCCAAACCAAAATAAAACAATCACTCAATCTTCGCATTCGCCTTTCATTTTCGTGTTCTTTTTTTCATAGGCAGATATGTCCGACTTTTTTGCCATGTTCAAAACCGTCACAGACGGCGATCCTGAGCTGAACAACATTGAAAAGCTTCAATATTTTCGCACTAGTCTAAAGGAGGCTGCCTTAAACACAATTTCATCATAGAAATCTATTCAAGTACACATTGAGCAGATTTTTGGGTTGATAGTTTCGGTAAGCTGTAGGCTTATGTTAATTTGCTAACAAGCTTAAGAAGAGCAATTTGCTAATGGATACTTGTTACATTTAATTACCGCAAAGTATGATGTACTATCACGAACTAAATGGGGAAAGTCTCCATCAATTAAAACCATTCTGACATGGACTCCAATGGAGTCGTTTTTGAATAACAAGCGTCGTATGTTAGAAAATATGGAAAATTATTTCGCAGACAAAATCCCAAACCATCTATTTAACAAAGAAGTTTCTTCACGTGATCGAAACACCCAAACCATGAAAAATGTCATTTCTTGTCATTGCCAAGCCCCATTGCTTACTGCAATTCGATAACGCTATCGTCACTTTTGTCTATTTCTACAGGACAGCCTACTACTCCTACAACTTCGCAATGTCCACATTTTCATCTTTATCTATCATTAAACCACCTCAACAATTCTAGCAAAAAATCATTATGTTGCCATTCGTAACATGTCGTGCAGTTTTAGATTCAGCATCTCAGCTTAATTTCATCACAACTCATAATCTCAACTTCAATTAACAATAAGGAAATAATCTGCTACCGTTTCTGGCGTAGGATATGGTGCTTCCCTTACAGACAAGTCGGCATCACTTCCCAATCGAAACATGAAGGTGATTCAATTTCACTATCAGCTGTGCAGCTATATTAGCCTATTATCACCTGTAATGTAAGCAGCACAAATGCACCAAAAATTGTGCGGTTAACATGTCGTTTATTTCATAAATTAGGCCGTAAGTACATTTGGTTTGGTGTTGCAATTTGATGTAGACATACCTACTCCGCAAGAAACCTGTCTTTGGCGGGTAGTCTCGGGTAATGAATTTTCCATTTCGTATTCATTAGCAAAAAGTGTCAAATCGATTGAGCAGGAAGAAGACAGCTTGGACATGTAAGTTAAATGTTTTTGTCATCAAAGTCTGCTAACTATTTTCGAAGTCGATGGTAGCGGTGTTGGAAAGTCTCACTGCACCCAAACTCGAGTTGTCAGCAGCTTTACTGTTACCGGAACTTGTAAGCAGCGTTACCGGCTCGTGAACTAATGAGCGTGCAATTCATTATTAGGCGAATTCGATGGTCGTTTGATCACGGTTGCGTGAGCGATCATTTAACTTTAACTTGTTGGTAGTTAACAGGGTCGAATCCAATTGCTTATCAACAAAATGACGTGGTATTACGTTCCAATCAATTTAAATCCTGCGAATATTTTATCGAGATGTGCTTCTCCGTAAGAAGTTCTTCGCTCAAATATATAAGCTTTTTAATTAATTTGCTGGAGAGAAAGGGTACAATCTTTTTAGCCACTTCAGTACACATGTGGTGAAACAACTACAAATTGGAAAAAGAGAGCTAATTTTTGGATCATTCTGAAATTTGCATTAAACCAAAAAATCAAAGCTGGTCCTTCTACGCCCTTCGATCTGAAAATGGGCCCAAGTCTATTGATGACAACCAAAAATATCGCATCCGCCAGTAAGCTTCAGTCACCTGTATCATTCGTTGGTTCAACAAATCTAATTTGTGTTGGCGAGAGAATTGAAAACTCAAGTTTCGATTTTGATACTGGACATCCCATCATATTATCAAAACTTCGTTCGTTTACCAAAGCGCCTGTCAAGCATTCTCGTTTAACCACTATAATTTTTTCTTCGCATTTCCACCGAATTCGAAAGTATTATTATTAAAAAGATGAAAGCTTTAGATGTGGAAGACTTAATAGTAATCCAACTTATCCAATAATAACCAGTGAATTTCAATTGAAGTTTGCTCACCTCATGTATTCTGTTAGGCGAATCGGACATGGGCTGTCTAGAAATTTCAAAATTTTTTCTCTGTTTGAAGTCCTACAAAATCGTTAGGTTGAAAAATTCCTTTTAGATAACAAGCATAATGTTCACTTTGCTCCATATCATTCCTGCAGCAATTTCCGGACCTGTCTCCTAAATTAATAATTCGCTTGATCGGCAATTTAGTAGCTCTCCATAAGGAATATTCATCCAACATACCTGAATTAACTTGATTGCAAAATTGTTAATTCGTTCATCTCTTGCATTAATTAGACATAACCGCAGATCCTTTGCAGCTCTATTCGAATTCTTTTAAGCTAAAGTATTATTTGTAGGCTAACGTATTTATTGACATATAAAAATTTTTAGAGTGAGCAAGAATCTTCGGTCAACTCCAGAAGAGTTTTGCAAACTCAAATTAAGGTATAAATTGTTATCAATCCAGTCTCTAAAAGTCCCAATATCAGTTTTACGATTGATGTCATTTTAGTTAATCAAGAGATTGTGAGGAGTCGTGTTGTAGGTGATAATCGATGGAGAGCGATCAGCACTAAGGTCATCATTGTAATAAATATGAAGTAAATTATCACAACTTCCAGAGCACACCGCAAAACGCAGCAAGTCAAGAATTTTCTTTAGCTCAGATAACAAATATGTGGGTGTCCCCCCACAATAAACCCACAACAGATTTGTTCTTTCGGATTTATTAATCTAGAATTTAACACCGACGTTTGGCATTAAATTCACATCCAACAATAAGTTTTGCACCCAATTGAGTGAAGAAATCGACAAAATCGCGACATTTCAATGAAAATCGAGCACGGAAATAAGTCACGCAAATTGAAAAATCAGAACCTTTCAAATTTACTTAAATACAAGAAACTTGTAAGGATGATTTTCCGAACACATTCCAGGTTTTTTGTATCGAATAGAAAATTTTGCTAGCATCGCGGAAAGAGTATGAGCGTTAACATCAAAGTGATTGGCAATTATTAAATAATGCGCACTGATTTTGATGTGACAAAGATCTTGTGAAATAAGTCTATGTTATAAGAAGAATGTCAATAAAATTTTATGAGGGAAAATTTCGACATCATGTGTATAATTGAAAAACCCAATTACATTCCATATAGTGATTCGACGACCTATTTGCATAATATAGAAACTAAGATCGACATTATATTGATAAGAGTGTTTATCATCTCAACCTGCTTTCTAAATAGACTTTCACTTTTTGAAAAAGGGTTGGGAGTTTGCAATGTATCAGGACATTGGTAATTAGGAGAATTATCACTACTGCGCACCAGTCACACCAGTACTTTCTCTCAAAGGAGTGTTCTTGTTGATGAAAGGAAAAATTGTTATTATTATGCTTATTCTGCATTGAGTTGCATGAATTTGAGTCCCGAACTTCTTTTTTTTTTTAAGAAGCTGCTGGTATACGCAACAATCTTTATACATGGGTTTTGCAAGTAATTAACACATTTTAAAAAGTTGTCGGTAATTTTAATGCGGGATGCATCTAAGTTATCCAAACCACATTTAACACGTTTGACTTGCTTGTGCAAGAAGACTTTGTGCGTCCAACATCTTCACATAGATGATATTAGGGGTTGTTTCTGCTTTTAAATGACCTTCGACTCTAACGACAGCATGATTGAAGTATTTCAAGTCGTAAACCTTCTTATTAACTGCACTAGGTTCTACATCTATAGAAAAAATTTTCAGCAGATCTTTAGTAAATTTATGATAAATGTTGGGGACATTTCGAGCTTTAAGCCACAGCTTGTCAAGACCGACTTTTATATCACCAATTGGACTAGCTTTTTAACACTATATTTTCTGCTCTGTCCTGTTTAGTTTGGTAAGTAGTTGTTTGTCACACAAATAGTGTATTAACTTTCTGCACGGTTCTACGTATTTTGTCAACACTTTAATTTGACCATCTTTCATTGTTTTATAACTAAGCTCACGAGGAGCATAAACATTTGAAAAATCTGCTATCATCCGTTTTATATCCCGTATACTTGGAATTACCATTTGTGGCGTTTTCAGAGAGCTATGTCCTTATCTTCGTTGTTATTATTGCTATCAATAACGTTATTTTCTTCGGATCTTAGCGATTTATAAAATTTATGTCGACAGCTCTTGAATGAATTGAGCTGTTGAGTTATCGCTTTTATTATTATTATCATCAATAACATTATTTTCATCAGGGGATAATCACGTGTTCAAGTGTTCAAGTGTTCAAGTTCGCTTATGTTTTCGTTTTTCGCTTGGTTTGTCTTCACGTTAGCAAGGCGACAGACGGCATCAGGAATGGCCATATTAAAAACGTAGACATTGAAAACGCGTTCGCTCTTATTGAAGAATACAACAAACACCAAATTTTCAATGCGTGCCACATTTCACATAGCTTTCAGACTATTGCTATAAGAAAAAAGGAGAATTAACTACTGGCAAAAATCAAGTCGTACAGAAGTATGATCCCACTTTCCATTCTCAGGAAATTCCTTGGTTGAAATGGCATCTCAAATCATAAAATCTGCTCAATGACGACCAGGTTCAGACGGTCTAAATCCACTCTTAATAACGCCATTATCCCCTGGTCTCCTGTTAAGCTAGGTTTAACTTAACCAAATCCTTATAGCTTGTTTTCTAGATATTTCATCAGCTTTCGACTCAGTTAGCATTCTCGCTCTAAGATCTGCGCTACTCTCTTTACTTTTACCAACAAGATTTTGCAGCGTTTTGTATAGACCCCTTTACTACAAAAAACATTCTGGTTAATAATAATGACCTCACCATACATAGGATATCCTATGTTGGTGTTTCGCATGGATCCGTACTAAGTTCAATTTGTTTCAACATTTACGATATTGACGTATTTAATCTTTTAACTCAGCATGTTTCGATATTGGGATATGCAAGCGATCTTTTTATTTTCAGCTCCCACTCTGGCCCTTATTTAATCAGCCAAGCCGTACAATTCGCCTTACATGTCACTACTATGTCTCTATAGCTCCCGCTGTCTGTTCGCAGGACAACGTGCCTAGCGTCGTCTAGCAAACCAAAATAACCACTTCACGTTAACGGCTTACAATATACCGTATAAGGAATGGTTCCACTTTGTAGGCTTCACACTACATAGAAAATTTTCTTTCGTACTTCATACAGATACGGACGGCAAATAATGGCTTCAATTAATAAACGCATTGAAATCCATATGTGGCATATCATGGGCCGCTCATCCTTTTTAGATAATAAAATTATATACCGCGTTACTAAGACCAAAATTAGAAATCGCTATTCACTCCTATTGGGCGCCTCGGAAAGAGAAAAAATTTTTCTTAATATCAGCCCGCAAATGTGCTCAGGACTGCCCCTTGCAATCGTAAGCAAGTCAAAAAGTCAGTCGAAGGTGAGTGGAGAGAGACGAGTGAAAAGATTACAGTTGCAATATTCGACCGGGATGCCGTTAAAGTATTGGAAGTTCCTGTAAATTGTTTGTAAATAGATTTCCTAATTATGTAAATAAAACCTACACTATCCTAAAAACCTAATCCGGTGATACGAACTTTAATTCGAAAGAAAAGCTGAATATATAACGTAAACTCATAAAAGACAGAACTTATATTTATTTTCAAACGCTTAAAATTTCGAACCATTCAAACTAAATTGGCAGCTAAATGTGTGGAGGTTGCCAGCTTTTCACGGAAAGGAATATTTTAATAGTATCAGCTAATAATTCTGCCTCATTGGTGTAACGATCTTGCCCTGGTATATTGAAGGTCAGGTCTTGCTTATACAATCAAGTTATTCTATTAACGTTCATTTCCTTTCGGAGTTGCTAGTCATGTGGGCATATTTGGAAGAACCACTATTAACGAATTCGCTTCTTCCAAACTAGGGAGCTCTAAACTCCACTGACCTAAAACATGGGAAGCCCAACGAGAAATTTACATTAGGCAAAAGAGACGTTCACAACATTCGTGGCCGCCATTTTGGCCGCAAAAATTGTATAACAGGCAGGCGCTTGTGGATCCATCTTAAGAACAAAACCTTCGCAGAATTGATTATAGATTACCAAAATATGCAATTATTAGAGTCCGGGCAGTATTTGCGCACTGATTTCGTGATTGATTTGTGTTTCAAACAGTTTCAACAAATGGCGAATAAAACTTTCACTCGTTGTTTTTATATCACTGCTTTACCAAAACTCACGAAGAAAGTGAAAAGTCTTGGGAAT
>KK502701.1:9737-23758 GCA_000688735.1 Glossina austeni
GTATATATATATATATATATATATACATATCATATATATGACGATTCTGCATGTGTTTACAAAATTTAGTTTTCGAATAACTTCCAAATAATGGGAAGCTAATGGGCTTATAAACGACTTATAGTCTTATAGACTTGTAGTATGCAACAGTTATGGGTCAGTTATCAGTGTCAAGAGCATGTTTACAAAAGGCTATGCTTTGCAAAGTTTTTTTCAGCTTTATGTAGACAAATAATATTTCTCGTGTATATTTTTTATATTTTTTTATTTGCTGGGATGTCTGTTATACATAAAGTCGCGTTAGTGGTTGATAGGGCTTGTCTATAAAGAAGAGGAAAAAGAGAAAGGAAGCAATGTTTGTTGATAATTCTTGCTTTGGAATACTTTGCTGCAACCAATTGCCTTGTGCTATGTACGTGCTCTTCTTTTACAGGAAGCACGCGGTTTAGGACGTATAGAGATTTAACTTCTCAGCTTTTGAGTATGTTTTAAAGGAAAACATTGTGACAGCGGCAACCTATCCTTCTCTTGATTTAAGGCTGTGTGTTCATCTGATGTAGGTCGAGTATTCAATCCATAGGTCGCAATTTTCAGCGTATTTATATATATAATGGGTCATATTGTCAACTGTCATCTTAGTGATCTTAGTGCCTCTGCTGTTTCCTGGCAGCTTGCGTGCGGGCATCGTAACTTCCGGAACGGAGTAGAATAAATCACTCTTGGGTCCTCCGTTCATTCACAGCATTCTCATCGTACATTTTAAAAATTTTTTTCTTTTCGCAGCAATTTAACTTTTTTTATAGCAGAAAAGCATCACAAGGCGTATTTCTTCAGATATTTCACTCATTTTCAAATGAGTATAACTTTTTACACGAGCAAAGCATTAGAAAATTATTTTCACAAAAATTGTAAACTAAAATGTCACCTTTGAAGCACATGTTCGTTTGAGGCAATCAGGCAAGAGCTGCCCGATATACAGGCATCAACACCATCTCGCGGAAAATACCGCGGAGAATTTTCAATATGAGCTAATATATATATATATATTTATATATACATACTCATATACATGTATATATATATTTATATATACATACTCATATATATGTATATATATATATTTATATATATACCTATATATATACACTTATATATAAGTATGTGTATGCTTATATATATGATACGTCTGGACCCCTAATACCTTGCGAGGACGGGAGAGGTGGGATCATATATTGAGAATCAACAATCAACAAAGGTCCACTTCGAGGTAATGCGAAAGCGGTTCTGGGATGATTTACCCCAGTGTAGGGGCATTAGTTGGCATTGCTCTGCCACTATATTCACCAAAAAAAAAAAAACCGGGTATACGTACATACACACATATGCAGACATATATATATATATACATATATATATTCATATGTGGATCCTTGTGGATTGTGCCGATCTTCGCTGTACGATACTACCTGCGTCGCCCACGTGCGAGGTTAGAGGTTTGGATGTCGCCTTCGTGTGGCTTTATATCGAAGCGTGTCGTATATAGCGTAGTTCTCAAATATCCCTTAGCCGGATAAACGAAAGCAGTAAGCTAAGTGTGATCGATCACGCTTTGGCATACGTCGCACGCGTTATCCGCTCGTAGATTGAAAAGGCAGAAATAACTCGAGAAATTTTCATGACCAGTCAAAGAGTGCGTTAGGAAAAAATTCACTTCCTCATGTTTTCCCCCAAGATTTGGAATAAGTGTGTAAGTCCATCTTCTTTTCGGTTTTCCATAGTTGTTGTCATTCTGTTGACATACTCTATCGGATAGCTGTTTTAACTTTACGGATGTCGGTCTTACTTGCTCTTACTGTTCTTGTTTCCTATTTCGCAATGTGCATATAGAGCTGCTCCTTAAGCAGCTGCTCGATAGGTAACGTGCTTGCTCGGGATGATGCGGTTGACATTGAGACCGTGCTATTGTCTGAAATACTTCTCAGAGTATAAAGCTTTCTAACTTTCATATGAGATATTAACTTTGCAGTATTTTCACTGTGTATGTATGTATGTACATGCATTGCATGTTGGAGACACGCGAGGCTGTTAAAGTATATATTAAAGTATATATCGGATATTACGATCTCCGGACCTACACCAGACAGACGATTGGCCATAAATCGAATCAGTTATAGGAGGCTTCTTTCTTACCACAATCCTTATATGGGATAGAGTGCAAAAGGAAGACTTTTGGGGTCCGGGAACGCAGGAAACTTAAGCCTTAAGGTTCAATTCAGGATCAGGTTTCATGGTAAAATATTGGAAGTTAGAGCTTGTTGCCGTATGAAAGCCTTCTATTTTAACGAGCCTTCTTTCTCATGACGGTCTTTATATGGCAAGGGGTTCAAAAAAGACACCCTTAAAGCTTTCCAAACTTAACGCGGGAAACTTAAGTCTTAAAACCCCAGTCAGAATCAATTTTCGTAGTAAAATATTCAAAATTAGAGGTTGTTGCTATGTGAAAACCAATTTTTTATGGAGGAAAGACTCTCAAAGACTCTCTTCTCATATTCATTCAAAGCAAAATTCTATTACTTATCGTTGTTAGTCGAGAAACATTACAAAGGTGAACCTTTCTTCAGGCAAAGACATCTACAAAATTCAGAAAATAATATTGAGTCAATTGGTATAACCCTCCCATAGACACGCCCTCTTGCTTCGCCAGCGGTCCAAGGTATGCACAATAATTAATTCACTCATTATATATCGGGTTCAAGGCAGGCTCTTTCGTTTAAAGAGCAGTTGTTGACCCAGTCGCTCATATATGCTTTCGTAGAAGCCTTGAAGCACGATCTTCATGTCCTTTCACGAAGTTATTTTTCCCATTTCTTACAATCGATTGAGTGAAAATCACTTAAAGGTGAAAAGATAACATTTGACGGTCGGGCACATACCCACTGGCCTGCGGTCATCACCTCTTTCCTCCATCCTTTGTGCCCATTAGCGTGTTACACAAATAAACGACAAACTTGGAGGAAGAAGAACTTATTCGATGTAATTTTAATTTCCCCAAGAGAAGAAAGTTATTCGGGATTCCTGTTTGTTGAATGCTCTGCTTGTCTGATCATATGGTTTTTTCTTTTTTTTTTTTGGCTCAAAACTCTAATGCAATTGTGCAGATGCACGTATAGGATTTCTTTGAAATTAGTTTTGTGATGAAGCTTTTCATAGTGAATATATCATCGTCAGAATGTTATGTAAGAATTCTAAATGTGTGTTTACCTGCTAAGTCGACCCTCGAATTCAATTTTCGAGTAATAGCTTTTTAACTTTGTCAATGTATTGTCTGGTCTTAGCTATTAAAGACCGACAGTAAGGAGACAAGTCAACCACCATTCGCCAGGTTTCTTTGCATACTTTAAGTTAAGCATTTGTTTATGTTTTTAATAATCACGTTGTTATGTTACGATATGTTGTAGGTCTTCTACAGCGATTTTAAATTCTACATGTTGATCTATTTTTTGTTTTCTTTCTAACAAATGCTCTTAACTTACATAACATGCAACGAAAATTGCTCGCCTTACAGTTTGTTTACTGTACTCAATCAGCTTATTAAACAAAGATCGTGTTTGAGCATTAAATTAAAATTGATGGTTCAAGACTTTGTTTCCATGACGACGAGTACGAAGTTGGATTTTTTTTATCTTATAAGGTTAAGCCATAATTTCTGAAAGTTTCGTGTAAATAAATATATAAGGAAAAGTACTTTTCAACTTCTTACTTCCGTACGTCCGTCAATAGACGAAATGATGAAATCTGCTTAATAGCTAAGCCGGCAAATGTTACCGTTCTAAACAATAGCTCTGGTGTTTATATCTAAATTGGGTGTAAGAGATTATAGCACATTTGTCAACCCTATACAATAGCTGTTGCTATTCTCGTATATAAAGTTCTTATAGACTCTAAAAATACGCATGGGCTAGCGTACACAAAAAAATACACATCGATATATGCAGTCGCCTGTAAAGTTATTAATTGCATTCTTTGTACTCTTGTAGTGGCCTGCATCTCACAGTTGCATGCATGCACTTGTCTTTGCTTGCATTATCTGCATATCTATTTAGTGTAGTTATTTCTTTCTCCCCCTCTCACTCTCTTTGTCGCGCTCTCTCTCTCCCATTCACTCCTTGTCTCTCTGTCTGCTTTGTTGTTTCCTTCAGACACTCATTAATTCTCTTTCGACAAAGTCTTAACTGTGTTTGTGTTATCACCGTCACCGTGCAAAACAATATATAATAAAAAAAAAAAAACAAAACAAAAATTATGCTTAACTTTGTTTACTGTCTTATCATCATTTTTATTGATTATTGAGTTCATTGTGTCTTAAATGAAAATAAAAGTATCTCAAGTGCATTAAAAATAAAAAAAAATAAAAAAAAAATAAAAAATGAAATTTCGGTTACTTTGTGGTTTTGTGAAAAAAAACATTTTTTTTTTTAAATTAAAAAATCAAATTATAGTATGAATATGCTTGCGGTACCTTTGATTCAAAGTAATAATCAATCATCTTTGAATGTTTTGCAGTCAAGAAATTTTCATACAAAATTTATCGCTTCTTACTCACAATACATAGAATACATAGACTAAAAAATAGAATAAAAAATTAGGAAAAAAAAAAATACATAAAAAGGACAGCTGCTTGAGGCTGATGGTGATTCGATGATGACCGAGGTAACCCCCACCGCATTACAGATAGTCGGGCGATACCCATCACTTATAGGTAGACCTTATTTTAAGAAATTCAAGACAGAGTTGCAATGCGTCCTCTGAAGAAATCGAAGCTTATCTAAAACCTAAGACATTTAGCGTATATCCCATAATTCCGCCTGCATCAACCACCATATAATTTCGAAGTCCAAGATGTTAGGGCAAATTCTGCTATACGTATGCTTCTAAGAACAGCACGGCCAGTAGTTATTTTAGAAAGCTTATAGAAAGCATGTGCGGAGTGGAGGATTTAAATGTCCAAAAAGAAAGCCCTATTCTCTCAGGCTTAGGTACTTCTCTTCTGTGATCCTCCAGGCAGGAAGACGACTTTTCTACCCATGAATTGTACTGAACTAGATCCATGAAATATTTAAGTAAAACCCAGCTCGAGTGCTAGAGCGAACACTGCTATGTGTAAGCCCCCGAGAACCATACGATCAGTAATTGTTTTACAAAGCTTATGGGGAGAGTGTAGACAGTGTAGTGGAGGAAATATTCCACATCAACAGCCTTCATATTCATTTTTAATAGTTTTGCAAATGTCCACAAGGAAAGCGCTATACCCTCGCGCTTAGGTACTTCCCTTCTTTAATCCTCCAGGCAGCAAAACATCTTTTCTACACACAAGTTGTACTATATTAGATCCATGAAATACTTAAGTAAAGCCTAAGATATTCAATGTTTCCACTATTGGACCAATCTCACCCGCCTTGAAATTCCGAAGCTCAAGTTGTGAGCGTGAACCCTGCGTCTGTGAGAGATGTAGTTTAGACAACAACGTACGAGACGTTGCCAAATTTCACTTACCGGTTACTCCGTGTTATAAAATAATAAATATATGCCCCCCATCGAAAGGTCATACCATGCGTCGAATGTCGACTATTCCGTAATATGAAATAGAGTTATGCCAGATACGTATATATACGTGTATATACATATTTACATATATACATATATACATATATATATATACATATACATATACATATATACATATATACATATATATATACATATACATATATTATGCCAGATACGTATATATACGTGTATATACATATATACATATATACANATACATATATATATACATATACATATATTATGCCAGATACGTATATATACGTGTATATACATATATACATATATACATATATACATATATATATATACATATACATATACATATATACATATATATATATATATATATATATATACATATATACATATATATATATATGTATCATATATATATACATATATGGTAAGGTGTTTATGTGGTGTGTATGTTCTATAAAAATCTATGCGTGTGGGTGCATGTTGAAATATATACAAGTATTTTATTTATTCATAGACCAACTATACGTCATAAACAATGTAAGACGATGTTCATGTTGAAAAGGTAATCGCATAAAGCGTGACTACAATCAGTTGATAACGTGTCTGAAAATCAGAAGCAAAATAAATGTTTCTATAATAAAATTAATGAAAATGTTAACACATAAGAAGCGCTTCAGACAAAAAGCATATTGCGTCTGTGTGTGTGTGTGTGTGTGTGTATAGTCAATTTTACAACAACATTCCGACAGATATTTGCGGTTAATATTTCATTTCACACATGTACCAAATATTTAGACTATTGTTAGTATCAAGTGACAGTTGGAATTTAGGTTGAAATTGTAATGAAGCATTCATCAAAATCAGTGACGTATGTACGCAAAAGTATTTATATTCTGAATATGCGAGAAAAACTTGATAATGTATTCCAAATTCCCAGATATGAACAGATGCCACGCGTCGTGTTGAAATTATTTTGTAAAATATCGTTGCGGAAGTTTCCTGCTTCAAAAGATCAGATCAAGGCTTTAATCGATTATAAGTTAATCACTAGGGAGATATAATTTGAAAAATTTCAGGAACTTTACTGTACTGCAACTTCATATATAGATTAAATAATGTTAGTAATACCCTCTGTAAATCAAGTCAAATTAAGTTTTCAATATTGTGTGTACTTATAAGAAAACCGATTATATGAAAATATTGTACACAAGAGGTGGGTACGTCCAAAATTCACAAGAAATATCCCCATAAGGAAATAGGCGAAAGGCAGTAATCGCTTACGATTCTTAATGAGAAGAATCTCAGAGGCAACGGCCGTTTGGGATTCGTTCTTGAAGCGAAAAAGTATTAAGCCATTATTCAAGAGCGTGAAAGCAATTGGTAAAATGTAGGTCCAACTCGACAATAATGTGCCGAGAAGGTCACGGACCAAGATGATGACTAATCCTGAACTGATTGCGTAAGGTTATGCCTGCGAAGGGAATCATGCATTCTGAAGTTCTCTAGTTTGGTCGGAGGTGTGATTGCTCTCCCTACTGTCCATCATTAACGCGATTAACCACAAAATTAAGCGTCATGTGTTGATCCAATAGGAATGATGTCTCAACTTCCATCACGACAATACAAGATCGCACAGATGTTTAAAGACTCGACAAAAATCATACATATACATATACATACCCATATGCAAATATATAGGCATACATAAATATCTATATACATATATATCTACATATACATAAATATATATACAGTGTAGAATATCCGGGACTTCTAGTCAAAATATTGAACTGAATGATTTTCATAGAACTATTTTGAAGTCAACTCTACACCATGACGAGAATTCGGCGAAAAGTGAAAAAAATTATAGCTGCGCTTGACAAGATCCCAGCTTTATGGGGGATATGCGAGCTTTATATATACAAATATATATATATATATACATAGATATATGTATATATATATATATATGTATGTATGTATGTATATATATATATGTATATACATACATATATACATATACATACGTATATACATATACATACGTATATACATATACATACGTATATACATATACATACGTATATACATATACATACACACATGTATACATGTATATATGTGTACATGTATAAATGCATATACATGTACCCATAAAGCTG
This sequence comes from Glossina austeni, assembly GCA_000688735.1. Taxonomy (NCBI): domain Eukaryota; kingdom Metazoa; phylum Arthropoda; class Insecta; order Diptera; family Glossinidae; genus Glossina; species Glossina austeni. The sequence goes on from KK502701.1 coordinate 17,489, forward strand.
GGAACTTGCAAAATCCTGCTATAACATCTTCCACTATTTACACTTCTTCTACTATAATATCTTCGACTCTTTGCCGAATTCTCGTCATGGTGTAGTCGACTCCTAAACAGTCTTTGAAACGGTCTTTGAAAATCATTTTGCTCAATACTTCCTTTGGTAGTTCGAGAAATTTTACGGTGATAGCTTAATAGTTTTCCCAGAAATAGGGAAGGATGAGGAAAATGTATGACTGAGTTTTGCTAAAATACGTCGCGGAATTCGTGCCTTTCTTATCTATGAGATTTTTCTATTTTTTACGATGTACAGAATAATAAGGTGACCATATATGCTCTTTTTTAAGTTACAGTTCTTTCACCTCCAGCTACCCATTTGTTCTAATTTTCTACATGCGAAATAAATAAAAGTCAGAAAGAGTGACTGAACAACGGTGAACAGAACGGATCTGGAAAAGAAAAAACAAGATCAGGAGAAAAAAGTGAAGCAACTTTGTTCACCCTGGAGCGTACCTTTGTGATCCACCTTTCAATGTAAGAGAGTTTGATCTGCGTATTTAAGCTGAGACATCAAGTAGTTTTTTCAATTTTTGCATTGATCGATTAACGACTCGGGGAGACTCGATTAAATTGAATTACTGCCTTGAATTATAATCGAAAATATGTGTGTAACATTATAGTTTTCATTTAATTAATCATTATATGAGCTTTCCGTCCCGGAAGCAAACTGTTTTTTTTGAACAACTATTCAGGCGTCAGGCGTGGCACATTGACATTTTACTTTACAGATTTAATTTACTTTACTTAGTTTAGTGCTCTTGACTTACTGAATTAAGAGAGGCGAGTCCACCTAATTTATTTCTTCACTTACTTCAGCTTTGCACTTCCTTTGCTGCATTGCCGCATCGATCGTCTGTAAAATTCGTTGAAACATAGCATAAATAACATCGTAACTGCTTTGTGCAAAAGTTTTTACGCAGAATTTTCATCATAAACAAACATGTATAGACATATCAAATTTTGATCACAAGTATTACAAGCGGTCACGCAAAAAAAAATTAGTATAAATCTATCTCTGCGAAGCATTTTCTTCAGTTTGCCAACCGTGACCGTTCTTGCATTGCGCTTCCATATCATTCCACTAATTATGTATGTAATAAGCAAGTTTGATATAAGTTGATGAATAAACAAAATCTGCTACAAATTGTAAGCTTCAGGTATTTACTTATGCACTAGGTACGATTGTGGACACGGTGGACAACACTTTTCATGATTGACGTGTGACTGCAGTTAGATAGGATGTTGGACTGATAAGGACATAATAGTGCTTACGGCCGCAGATTACTCTTCTTGCGTTACTTGTTTTTCCGTAATCATCACGATCACGTGTCCATATATCCGTATAAGGGGGGTTCACAAATGACTACACAAGTGCTTAGTGATAAACTTAAGCGGAAAACTACGGATAGGATAGAGGTAGTTATTCGGGACAATCCTTCTCTACTTTGAATTTTTTCCATTAGACAACCTCTTGCCTCTTGAATATGCCTATGTCCGTGCCTTATCTCACTTACTGAAATCGTAAACGTTCCATTATCGTACGACGTACAAGGGGGCGGACATACAGATGTATAATGACACAATGAATTCTTCTTTTTCTTCTTAGGCTTTTGCTGAGCCTACATGACTAGTCAGCGAATCGTGCTTCTGTTTTGGTCCCCTTTCCTATGTATACTAGAATTTACTCACAAGTTTAAGCAGGAAAATGCGAATACAATAACAATAACAATACTTGGAAAAACTCTTCTTTACTGTGAATTGTTTCCATTAGAAGCGCTGCACATGCTCATGCCATCGAAGCTAACTGTATATGAGCCGTTTATCTTTCAATTTTTGAGATCGCAAACGTTCGTACAAGCGGAAGGACAGACAGTTGTGTATGGCAATATTGATGCGGAATCTTGTGTTGACCAAATAGATAGACGAACTTAGTGCCATCTCTGTGGAATTTTTTTGTGTAAGGAAAGAAGAAGAAACATTAAGTATTTCTCATGACGGTTTGATTATTTTTTTGCAGCGTACTTGCTAACCTTTCAAATCCAAAGCCTATACTAGAGTAATATCAAAATTCATCTGCTGTATTGATTTTTGTCAATGAATGTCGTCTTCTTTATCTGCAATAAGATAAAGACGTCAGAGTAAGTCAATCTGATCTTGATGATGAAAGAGAAGAAGATGGATAGAAATTTACTCACACACGTCTTCTTTATTCAATTACCAAACGAAAAGGAAACACTTCACTAAATAAAGAGCTGATCATCTCGGGAACTTCTGCAGCAATGCAAGGCACTGAGCGATTAGAACGTGCATAACTTGCTTTATATCACTGCAAGAAAATCATATGATGTTTGATATAATAAGTTGTTGCATGTATGTTGATCAGTGAAAATGATAAAATAAAGCGAAGTATCAATCCACGGTTGTAATGGTTAAAGTCGATGGTTACATAGAATGACAATTTTCCAGTTAACATTAATGAGTTGGCCAGTGTATGCAGACGCTAAACGTGGAAAGTTCAAAACTGCATTTTCGATATTGATTGGATTTGTTGCTCGATTTGACAAAGTCTGTTGCTAAAGATAACAAACACTTTTCGAACTCTTATGGCGATACTGCTCCACCATATCCCAAGTTTGATTTTGATGTCAATGACAAAGAACGGCCTAGAGAACCGAAAAGGTTTGGAAGACAGTAAATTGCAAGACTTATTGAATGAAAACCCAGGACAAACTCTCAAAGAACTTTCGAAGAGATTAGCAGTTAATGAATGAACAGTTTCTAGAGGTTTCTATGCGATGGAAAAGGTCCAAAGGGATGCAAAGTGGTTACAAGACGAATTAACTGAAAATGACAGATCGAACCGTTTCAACATTGCGGTTTCATTGCTTGCCAGGCAGAACAAGAAGAGTTTCCTGGAACGTATTTTGACTGGCGATGAAAAGTGAATCTACTGCGACAACCTCAAGCGCAAAGTTTATGCGTTAGTCCAGGAAAGCTATCCATATCGACTTTGAAGCCAAACACTCATGGCCATAACGCAGTGGCTATGAATTAGGTGGGAATAGCATGGCATAGTATTTTCCGAGCTGCTAAAACCGACTGAAACTGTTACTGTAGATGTCCACCAACGAAACTGCACACATTGAAAGATATATTGTTGCCAACAAGACTACCAACGGCAGGTAACAAATGCGCAATCACTCTTTTGCAAGGCAATGCTCGGTCACACGTTGCAGGAGTTGCTAAATACTGCTAAACACTACTCACAGATCGAATGGCAAGTACTGCCGCACGCCTGCGCCTTCTGATTACCACTTGTTCAGATCGACGTAGCATGGTCTGGCTGAAGAAGTACGAAAATGGGTCGATGATTGGCTTCCTGCCAAACCAATATAGTCAGTCGATCGTTATCGGTATCGTCATGCTGCTAGAGAGATGGGAAAAAGTTGTAGAAAATGATGGAAAATATTTTGTCAATTATATTGCATTAGTTGTTCTCAATAAATGCATTTTTCAAACGGAAATAATGATCAAAATACATGCAAGCTAGTCCTGTACTAATTATATGATTTTTTTTATTGGTTATTATTCCCTTTTTTTGGTTTTGCATAAGCACCAAGTGCAAGGAGCAAACAGAAGCATTGCGATGCATGCAAACTACATGTTTAACTGGACGTAACGAAAAAAATATTTTGACATTTGAGTGCATGATGTACATGATGAGCTATACCCGATGCGTATGCATGCAGTGCGGGTGTTTTAAGTCTTGACTTTAAAATTTAATTCTGCTAAATGTAAGGCACATTTTTCATTTTAATTCTGCACTCACCGATATAAGTATATATTTATTTATATATATATATATATATATATATATATATATATACATATGTATGCTTATAAGTATTCTTATTGAACGCATTTAACCGGTTAATAACTGCATAAACAAATAATGAATATGCATATGCGTGAGTTTATGCGATGTCGAGATTGGAAGTGGGACACACGACTAACGTCTTAATCTACATATTAAGAAAATGTTTGTAAAATAAACAAATGAACTGATACAGCACACAGCAGCCACAGCAGCAAGCTTCCAAGCACTCAAGCATTTTCAAATTGATTTGCAGATAAAACTCATACATGGACATGTACGCATATGTACATTGCTGCACGCGTATGCATGCATCTAACTTGACTAAATTATGAAAGTAAAAAAAATTGCAAGTGACAATCAGCACCTCCTCTTTATCATGTCGTTTTGTTTGTTTTGATTAAACAATCGTTTACTTCTTTTTTTTTTTTCTTTTTTTTTTCTTTTTTCTTTGCATTGGCTGGCACTACTAGACAGTGACGCTGGCGCTGTCCCTTTAATTGAATGTCAAACAAAACATGCATGAATACATAGAGGGAAAGACGCAAACACAAACACACACGCGCGCTCGTACATTCACACACACTTACACACCCACTTATACAAGCTTTAAATAAACAATACTATCAAAAAGCTAACCGCGAAACAATTAGAGAAATTGTAGCAAAAAAAACCAACAAAAAAAAAGCAAAAAAAAAAGCAAAAATAATGCGATCAAAATTTTCGTAAAGCAAAGCAATGTAAATAAAATGTAGACAAGAAAACAAAGCGAAAAAAATTTAAAAAAAAAAAAAAAACAAGAACGGGGAAACTCAGAAAAACCTACACTTGCTTCAAAAAAAAAAAAAACAAATTATAAAAGCACACACATTACATACGGCGGCTGAATGCAGTCGGTTGCACTAGTTAACCCAACAAACAAAAGCCGATTAAAGAACCGAACTGTTTGGGGGGAAAAAAAGAGTTAAATTTATTTTACTCTTGCGAGGTTTGAAACTCGATGAAACAATAACTTACAACAACCAACTCTGTTAATGCAGTTCGAACGGCTGCTGCTGCTGCTGCTACTGCTACTGCTGCTACTGCCACTGCTGTTTCATGCAACAACTACACCCTCAGGATTATGGTTCATGCACAACTCAAAACATTTCTAGTAAAAGTTGCACGACGATACGATGATGCGAGTACTCGAGTATGAAGAAGAGGATATGTAAGAACATGGTTGTATGCGTGCCTATATGTGTGTGTATGTCTTATGCATTAACTCGCATAGTTTTACATAAACGTAAACGAAAACGCATTACATACACATACAGTTATGCGAGTAAAACATATACACATTGGCTGCTTTCTCCGCAATGCTAACAGTTTATGCGTCAGAATGAGTGCACAGCTATATATGGTACGGATGAAAAGAGAAAACACTTTTCGTTTTAAATGCACAAATATTATGTACATGAATAGAGCGTTAGGCAGACGAATAGAAGAAAGTAACTAAAAAGAAGGAAGTAAATCTATGTATATATGTATGTATGTATATGTGTGTGCATCGATGTAGGTATGCACATATGCACGTATGCATGCATGCATGCATGCGTGTATATATATATGGCCTTGATAGTTTGTACAAGGCATAAGGAGAAATGGCGCTTACCACAACAACGAGCCATGCGAAGAACTCATTGTTGAAAAACAAAGACTTGTGTCGTAGTTAATATGAAAATTTTCTTGAAAAAAAAAATATAAAAAAAAATAAGTTCCCATGAAGTTAACTAACTACGCTTGTCATCACATACGTCACTCTTGTGCATCTTTCGCTAAGCGCACTAAGCGTACCCAACAAACGAAATTTTCTACTTTGCAAAAAAAAAAAAAAAATTTGAAAAAAAAATTGTGCAATAGCCGAACGATTGGTGCACGTGCACAAGAAGGTTGTTCGGCAAGATAGCAACCAACCAAACTTATAAAACAAACTATCGCTGTTGCCGTTGTCGTCGTTGCTGTTGCTGTTGCTGTTGTATACTACACTAACTTACTTAGCTTGCACTATACACAAACATAAACACATATACACTTACGTACAGATATATATATATATATACATATATATATATCTATATATATATATATATATATAATGTATATATGTATCGTGTGCCCATATGTAAACACTCAGCCACTACACTACTATTCGCAGAGTTAGGTTGGGTCGAGTCTTGTGTGTGCGGCAGGCAAAGCTAAAGCTCTTATTTCATTTTTCCTAACAATTCAGTGACAATCCGACTCGTAAGCGGTATCAAGGTGTTGCTTTTTTCGTTCGGTTTCTTACTTAGAAAAAAAAAA
>KK502701.1:24343-49195 GCA_000688735.1 Glossina austeni
AGTGTACGCTTGTTATTTACGCTAATAAATATTTGAATAAAAAAAAAAAAAAAAAAAAAAAAAAAAATTTTTTTTGAAATTTTTTTTTTATACCTAAAAAAATGATAAATTTAAGAAAAAACAAAAAAAAAAAAAATTCGAAATAAAAATAAAAATTCAAAATTATTTGTTTCAACATTTTTCTAGACGCTCGAGAATGACCGTTAGTTGATTTCTGTAAAGCGATTTTTCTCTGTGTACCCTGCACGCGCAACAAACAAATACCATATATATATGTATTTTTATATACATATATATATATATATATATATATATATTTAAAAAGTGAATTCAATTACATTACATGACGTTTTTGTTGTTGTTATTGTCGTTGTTGTTCTTCAATTTGAATCTATTACAGCAATTAATATTATTATAACAATTAAAAAAAAAAAAAAAAAGAAAAAAGGAAAACACACAACTAGAAAGATAAATAATAACTAAAAAACTATAAAATAAAAAATAAAAAACAACAACAACAAGTAATACAATACATTAACAACTAGCCCTTTTCGTAGCTAATTGTAGGAAATATTTATGGTATGTGTTACACGTACATATGTATGTCGATATTGTTTATAAAAACATGCATGTAAAATTCATTTTGACATCCATACCACGAAGGCCAAAAGGGGGCTTGACTGATTTTTTTCCCCATTCTTTGCACATACATCTAAACGAAATGAGTTGAAATGCTTTTTCTAAATTGTAAATAATCTAAACAATTTGACCCTTGTCTTCTTTTGCTCACTTAAGATTTTCTCGCTTAAGTTTTCGATCTTAGAAATTCAAAAGAGTTTTGTCCGCTTCTTTTAAGTCTTAAAAAATCACAAATAAGTTTCAGTGTTCTGCTTACAGTAGATATCGACTTAAATCTCTGCCTGGAAATTTTTTTACTTTAATTTATATATACTATGAAAGCCGCTTCGCAATAGGCACGGCACGGGGTCGTTGTGAAATCAGCTTACTTATGCAGAAGAAAAGAAAGTTTTAAAAGTCAACACTGGAACCTTATCCTCAAAGTGAATCAATTTCTTGATAAAAGTAGAAAACATGTGAAGAGTATGTCGGGAAACATCCCCCAGCGGGCGGCTGATTTCGTCTTTGCCAAAGAGCAATATAGCAGCATAGGGTAAATGAACAGCTTCATCGCGATTGGGGTAAAATTCTTTGGAAATCATAGGGTTAAGTTGACCGACGGCACCCCTTTGAAAAGGTCTATAGCCATTTCTCGAAGCCGTTAGTCCTTTAGAATGATCTACACGCCTTTATGAAATTTATACTGCTTTATAACATCTCTGTAGCGTTCTTTCTCGCCTTTGAAAAACAGTGACACAATCTTGAAATCTAGAAAAAAAGGCCGCAAGTTTTTAAGTATTTATTAGCGAGAAATTTTTGTGATTTCACTTAATAACGTGTGGAAGACCTATCCTTCCACCGCTTTTGTCAAAAGTATGTCGCTCTCTTATAATGCTTACCACTCAACGCGGACACAGCTTGGAATCTAGAAGAAAAGGTCGCAAATTTCCAAGCATTTGTTACCGAAAAATTCTGAGGGGGGAAATCCATTGTTCCGCCGCTTTTATCAAAAGCACGTCGCTCTCTTACAATGCTTACCGCTCCATGCGGACGCAGCTTGCAGTCTAGAAGAAAAGGTAGCAAATTTCCAAACGTTTATTATCGAAAATCTTCGATCACGTAAATTATGTGGAAAACCTATCCTTCGGACGCTTCCGCCAAAAAGACTTCACTCTCTTAGATTTGATCTGCAAGCTGAGAAATTATGGAATTAATCTTTCCGTAAGGTAGAGACTTTTTATGTTGGAGAACAAGCATGTAGCTCCAGGGGACGGTGGCCGCTTGGTTAGCGTTTCCAGGAGAAGTTCTCTGGTTAACAAATAAAGAGAGTCATGTGTTTACAATGCCTTGTAAACGGAGACTATTGGTTTTGTATTTAATTCAATGACGGAATTTAAAGAATTAGTTTTGTAGTAAATCAAAGACTTTTAGCAGACAAGACTAAGCAGTTTTAGGGCCATCACTATTGGCTGACCTCTTCGACACATCTTGTGCACATTGTTATTTCCTCCGCCGGCAGAAGTCTACCCAGTCGGCTTTGGTCCTTGATTAGAGAAAATTGTCCATTATGTCGAGATGTAAGCTAGATGAAGATTGCGTGGTAGTTGGACAAGAAGTTTAGAGATGGTGCACATCCTAGACAGTGCCTTTCAAATGGTTTCATTTCCAGACTATTATACGTGCCGAAAACCATTCCAGGTAAAAATTATTTTTATTGTACTCTTGTATGCCCATAAGTTCAATATTCTATGTGATCTCAATCAATCGGTGTTATACTTCTCTCAGGCAAGATTTATAGGGTGATTTGATAAGTGCAACTAACTAAAAATAAAAACGATTTCTATCGATCACTGAAATGTCTTCGTTATCCTCGTTATCCTTTAATTTTTTATATGAAAACGATTTCAGGCAGTCGCTGCGACACTTCCATCAACTAATAAGAATTTTGTGTCGATTTGCAAGAACTGCAAGTGCCTAGAGAAGGCCCGAAATGTTTTATACAAAAAGGATTTGTATCGGTTAGTGAAACGCACCTTAGTCTTCTATATAGAAATGACCTTAACTCGTCGGTGCTACGCTCGTATTAAGGCAAGACTTTTAAATGCATTTCGCTTCCAGGATATAATATGTGCAGCATATAAGCAGCTTAAGACGGAGCTGTTTTAAGCTCCATGCAATTTTGTTACTATTGTTCTTTGTCCCTATAGTCAATGTGTGAATACCTTATCAAAATCGTATACAATTGTATACAATATACACATACAATTGAAAGAGACCTGAAACTGATTTCGCTTTTTATATCGTCGACTAATCTAAGGAGCTGTGTCTTGTGCGTATTGCGTTTAGTATAAATAGTTTCATACTTTTTCCATACAGAATATTTGGCATTCCGTTTTGTGTTATCCTGGGCCGCCGACCTTTTAAGAAATGGTTATGTCCACTCATAAAATCTAAGTGAAAACTGTGGTAAATTATTTGTAAACGATCCGATAGGCCAATGATGAGGTTCAATCCGTTCTCAACCTATCACCTTAAGTATTTACTACGGATATGTTTAAATTAAGGGCTTTCTGATTCCATATTCCAAAAATCCGAAAATTGCTGGCTTTTCCGATAATGCCATTGTGAAGATTGAGTAAGTCTTCATTACATTATTTTCGATCATTTATCGCATACAAAAATGATGTTTGCTTAACATTCTTGTCAGACGGATTAGGTCTTCCTTTATTTAATATACGATTGCGGCGGTCAATAACTAAGGGTTAAAATAGTTTAACTTTTGGTTTTAACTGGGCGATTACTACGGAGATAACATTAAAGTTCAACATTTCGACAACGAAATTTCCGCAAGACATTTGCACTTGCGTCTTACTCTCTCCTTACCCCTTATTCAAACATATGTCGTTTCTTTTTTTTTAGTAAAATTCATTTACTTTTTTTTCAAATTGATTACATTCTTGAAATTATTGCATAAATTTCAGCTTTCAATGAATCTAAAACGTTTAATGCATTCGATAGACATGCGTGTGTTAGCCGTGATTATAGTAAATAAAAAGAGTTAGTTAATTGAATTAGTGTTTTATCGAAACAGGCTCCGATTTTTTTACTTACATTGAACAAGAAATCTAAAATGTATTATTATCTCAAATAAATTGTATTAACACAAAAAAAAAAAACACATTTTAGAATAATTAATAAATTAAACAGAAAGTAATCTAAATCAACGTAGGACGAGATAACAACTTGTATGAGCCGAGTAAGAGGCTAGTGTTTACAATCATATACATTTACTCATACATAAATTAAAGTGCATACATGTGTTTTTGTCGTGTAACGTCGTTACAACGTCACTTGTTCAATGATAATCTTATTTAGTTGCTCTACAAAAAAGAAAAAATAAAACAAAAAAAAAATTATCTACAGCCTGAGACAAATTTTTTAATTCTCACCACTAGCTTGCGTTGAAAAAAAAAAAGAAAAGGAAAGTCCTCATGTTGTTGCGATACATCATATTTTTCCGCTATGAATAAATAGTACATACACATATATATATATAACATTATGTTCAAAAAATAAGGGGAATACTTGCACTACGGAAATCAATACTTTATGGTCTGAGACAAATTTTTCAATTCTCACCACTAGCTTGTGTTGAAAAAAAAGAAAAGAAAAGGAAAGTCCTCATGTTGTTGCGATACATCATATTTTTCCGCTATGAATAAATAATACATACACACATATATATAACATTATGTTCAAAAAATAAGGGGAATACTTGCACTACGCAAATCTATGCTTTATGGTCTGAGACAAAGTTTTCAATTCTCACCACTAGCTTGCGTTGAAAAAAAAAGAAAAGAAAAGGAACGTCCCCATGTTGTTGCGATACCTCGTATTTTTCTGCTATGAATGCATAATACATAGATATGTATATATAACATTATGTTCAAAAAATAAGGGGAATACTTGCACTACGCAAATCTATGCTTTATGGTCTGAGACAAATTTTTCAATTCTCACCACTAGTTTGTATCGAAAGAAAGGAAAATCCGCACGATATTATGACATTTCATCCTTTTCCGCTATGAATAAAAAATACATAGATATGTATATATAACGTTATGTTCAAAAAATAAGGGGAATACTTGCACTACGCAAATCAAGTCTTTGTTTTTTTTGTAAGGCTGGTATTAACATCCAATAGAGAAGTTTTTTCTCCTTCGGCTTTTTAGTTTCTATACACATAAGCGTCCTTTGTCATGCTTGCAAATCGTTGTCGTCAAATTTTCAAAACAAAAAAAAAAAAGACGAAGAAATTATATTAAAAAAATGCAATCCATTATGCAAAGGCAATGAAAAGGTTGCAAAAAAACTGTGATTGTGATGAAAGATAACGCAAGAGGCACAACCAATTTAAAGATGAAAAGAGAAGCCATCGAAGACGAATCCAGTCTCTGAAATTCGTTAACCAGAAACACTAATGAAAATACGAAGACAACAACAAAGAACATCTATATCGCAAGGGATCTTGTAGATCGTTGGAGCATTAATTCATTTTAAAGAAGTATTTACCGCAAAGCATTCGCTGGTTTTTACATCATGGGAAAGTACCTCAGAATTTTTTCAAAGGATGAAAGCAAACAAATTTCGTTCCGGACTTTTTTTTTAACTTTTTATCGACACTCACTCAGGGAATGCTCGCTATACGTTGATTGGTTTGGGAGAAGAAAGTAGGGAAAGAGCCAGATAGCATAAAGACGGCCTAGGAGGCGTATCATAACCTCCAAGTGATTGTGCCTTTGCTGAATGTTAATTTTCCATTATTTAGAGAAAGCGTTTCATGGCAGTGCTTTCGAGTGAATGGGAAATAAATTAAGAGATTTCGCTGACTGCTTGAATGATGTAAACGATCGACGTACCAACCTGCGCTGATTTCAAAGCGAACGTGTTTTTGAAATAAAAATTATGCCTACTCTTTAAAAGAGGTCGAAAAAGTAGTCTTAAAAAGCTAGCGTCTAAGGCTATCGGCTTTAATGAAAAATCTACACTACTTGAGACTTGAACCCACGAACATTGAGTTGTTAGTCAAAGTCCTTTGTCTAGTCGGTCACACAGGAGGACAAGTAATATATATAAGATAAGCTAAAAGCATAACGCTTCCCTATCGGACGCACATTTCCCAGGCTGCATCTACTCCCTTTCTCTTTCTCTTTTGTCGCTTGATATACGTATAAGGAACAACCCACCTGCGATTGGCCTCATTAAAGAAAAAAAATGAAATATTTTACTTACTACATCGAAGCATAGTACTAACTATAAGTATGACTTGAGCTTGAAATATTGTGCATGAGGCATAAAGGTATAAATATCACAAACATTGAGATTCGAACACGCAAAGACCGACTTGGTGGTCGCCACTCTTATTTCCTCGTCTACGCAGCAGTCACATAGAGTAAAAATCGATTCGTATGGGAAATGATCTGTTGACACAACCCTTCGATGTATATAGATTTTATTATACCTTATAATTAATCGAGAATATGACAAACTTGACGCAAGGGTAACAATTAGTTTTTAAGCCAAAAATTCCCATACGCTTAAAATAAAGCAAAATGCTTTAAACTCTCTATAAATCATAAAGAGTTTTGCAAAGATACCCGGAGTCAGTCGTATAACAATTTACTCTGTATTTTTTGTCACACATATGATAAGTATATGATATTTATTATTGTTTAAATACATACATACGAACTGCATTGGCAAATATTTGTGTTTAGTTTCTTTTTTTTTTTTGTACCACCGAAAGTTGGGATATGGTTATCTTGTTGTTCTGTTTGTATTACTCAGCGATATGCTGCTAACTACTTGCATTGTTGTCCAACGCCTTAGTTTCAACACTTTCTCAGCATGTTCGATTGTCTTTTTAAAGGTACGCGCTAGGTCGGTAAAACTAGGATGGACCAGTCAAGAGTTAACTATTGAGTTCAGATAGAGAGGACCAACAACACAAGAGAGATGTGTATGAAGTGTCAACAGGTAACTTAGGGAACATATTTACTTTTCGATTCTTCTTAGTATTATTACTTAGTATTATTACAGTTAAGAAAACTGTGATATTCTGGTATTTATTATGCAACGAAATGGTTGGGAAATGGTATGGGAAGACTTCCTACTGATGCTCACTTGTTAAAACATAGTTATGCGTGATGGTCATAAGTAGTACGATATAATTGCTTATTCTGTCCGCATATTGGTCCATTTATTAAGAGCACAATTCTCAGCTTGCTTAACAAAACAAAATTTATTTCAGATATTTCCGTAGTAGACAATGGCCGTTAGTTTGTCTAGAAAAATCAATATTCAGGAATTCAGGGAAATGAAAACTTCCGCCTCATCAAAGCCCTCATTCCAAAAGTACTTTTAAAATGTCATAAGACTGTTAAGTTCGCTTTTAAATTTTTTCTTAATGAAATCTCGCCTGATGCAAAAATCATCTAATGGGACGCTGTAAAGATGAAGCGAACTACGTGAGTAATATGTAACCTATGAAGACGTAGATATATGAAAGTGAGTTCGATATATCGAGCGAAATGTTTTTGACTTTGTTTTGCAATCATATGCTGTCTACAGGCTGATGGTGAGCGCTAATAGATTTGCCTTAAGTTGAAGATTGCTTCAAGGTAAAGTTCTTTTGAAATGCATGGAACAAAAAATTAAGCCGAGAAGTTAATCTTCAGTATTAAAAGATTCATTTCAAAGCAAATTTCCTTCTAATTAGTCTGCATAATAGGTAATAAAATGCTGCCAAGTTCCATAAAAACATGATTTCACATTTACACGATATACAAGATTTACATGATCAATGATCAATATGTCGAATAAAAGCAGTTTTACTCCCAATTTTCCCTTCACGATCTAAGGCTAAAAGCCAGAAATCTCAAAACGAGACAAACAGAAATGCACTCTAATGAAAAGTCATGGAGGTTGGGTCAAATTTTGTAACTATACGATTGCAGCATGAATGGATGAATGAATGGATCTTCGTTACGAATCGCTTTCAACTACCATACTAAGCGTTGAGAGAATCAAATCATACCACACATAAACTCTTTCTTCTGTAGTCGTTTATTAAGTGTCATTAAATTATATAAAACCTATAACTTGGACCATGCGCGATATACGGTCGATCAGTTGGCCAAACCATACTTCGCAAACTTCTCTCGTGTTACTTTAGGTAATAATTTCTGAAATGCTGCCAAGTTTTTTAACACTATTGCCTATATATGAAATATATCGAGTACCAAAGGCTTTGCTTTACACTGCATTCAGAAGCTAATGTTTAGTATCGAACGGTTCAAACCAAGCCAAATATAAAAGTCTGTCCAGTAGGCCTTTACAATTCGTTATCGAAGATCGATGTATCAAAAGGACCGAGTCTTTGCTCCATTTTGCAATGAGGTATCGTAGTAAGTTAATGCTTGACATTAAAAGATTCATCCCTTTTCCATCTTCTTTGGCATGCATAACAACTTATGAGATACTGGCCGGATTCTAAAAAATTATTAAAAAGTAAAATACTAGCTATATACGACAGGATACTGATACAATAATTGATGTATCGAATAGAATCGGCCTTGCTTAGTTAGAACTTAATATAGGGAGCTTGAAATCAAGCCATATATAAATTATTCCTAATAGTGTTTTGTAATAACTTATGAAGTGCTGCCAAGTTAGGTGAAAATATTAATTGAACTGCAAACGAGATACCGAATCGATATCGAATCGATTTATCGAATATACAAGCCTTCGCTTCAAAGGTCAGCCGCTGCGTAATATCGAAAGACTCGGCTTAAGCTGATTACTTATCAGATGCTGTCAATAAAAATATGACTTAAAGTACGATGCAATTGGTCACCGGCCTGCAATTAAATAGAAGTAGTTAACTAGAATAGTGAAGGTTCGACTTTAAAGGGTTTTGGCTCCAACTGAATGTAACGACTATGGAAGTTGACGGTCATTATATTTATTGACTGATTCAACCATAGCGAATCATATCTTTAATATGATTTGTAATAATTCCAAGGTATGATTTATTTATCACAAGTACTTGTCTTGCCCTACATAATTTTTCTGAATGTAGTAGCAGTAGTGCTGATGGTAGCAGTAGCCGTTTTTGTGTTCTATTAATTGAATTTTATATTTAGATTTCTAAAAGTGCACATTATTTGTATATATTTCAACGATATTGTAGCGCTCTAACAAAAGTGATGCAATTTTCCAAAAGGCGTTTTTTTTTTGTGATTAATTTTCAACAAATGCACTTAAGAATTGTTTATAGTACTTTATATACAGACAGGCACGTGTAGCGATGATACTTAACAGATTGTTTGCGCATCATCATCAGTATCATCACCATCATCATCATCATCATCATCATCATCATCGTCGTTGCGATCATCATAATCATCGCTATTACGCTTACTTAAACAATTGCAATTTTACCTCAGACATAGCAACGCTTGTGCTTTTATATTAAACTAATGCTCGTCTGCCTAGGAATACGCGAAGAATCCGCCGTTACAGATAATTTACAATAGAGTTTGTAAGTTTTGTAAATTTGAGAAGAACAAGAGCACAAAACACACGTAAAAAAATTAAATTCGGTCGAGACCGAATCTTTTACACCCACCATCGTTTATCCCAGAAAAAGACAAAAGAAATGAAAGAACAAAATTCTTATGCTCTATAATACGAAGGAGGCGCAGCTGATTTCTTCTATTTTCAAAATAAAAGTTTTTATCGTAGAGACGTGTGCACGTTGTAGGCGTGTCCTTGGAAAAGTTTAGGTAAATTCCAAATTCTTTTGGAAATTTGTAGGCGATATCTTCATTTTCGCTAGCGGCAGAATGTTTACCACAAATACTACAATGTTGCGCCAACAGATAGATGGACACACGGACATGTTTGGGTGCACACAAGATTTGAAACTGGCCAAGAATTTGTATACTTTATGGGGTTTTTGAAGCTTGTTTCTACGCGATTAATTTTCTTCATTTTTGTGCCCAAATGCTAAAGCATCGCCCATAGAATTTGGGTTCAAATTTTCGTACATTTATTTGTTATAGTTTATGAGTAATGAGAAAAAAATCAATTTTTTTCATTCCCTTTAAAAAACAGAGGTATTCTTAGTTTATGTGGTTGTGTAAGCGTGCCCTTCGACCGATTTGGCACATTTTTAAAACCAACCTGCATGCAAGACCTGCCACCGTGTCTGCCAAACTTGAAGTCGATAGCTTGATTTTTGCGGTCAGCAGAATGTTTAGAACAGACATGAAACAGGAGGAGAGACGGACAACAGGTCAGACGGACATGTCAAATCGATTTAAAATGTAATGCTGATCAAGAATATTTACGCTTTTGTGTGGTCTCTGAAGCTTCCTTCTGATCGTTGCACACGTTTTGAAAAAATGAGTATATCTCTTGTCCTTCGGTGATGGGTGTAAAAATAAGTAAATAAAACGCATTGCGAGAGGTAGATATAGAAGAAGAGAGGAAATGAATTTAATGGACTTATCAACAGACATTTTTCTCCTATTTTGTCTTTTTTTTTTTTTTAAACAAAGCCTTTCTTTACTAAAATGATATTTTCTTTGGTTTTTTCATCTAATTTCAGTTTATCTTCTGCAAAAGGAAAAGTTAAATAATAAAAAAAAAATAAGAAAAATAAGAAAAATTAAAATTTAATTTAAAATGGAAACAATCATACTTTCCTGCACATAGTATCAAACGTCGTGTGTACGAATACAAATTGAAAAAAGAAGAACTCGTGCAAATTTTACACAAGTGTAAGCGAAAAGTGTTAATATAAAGAAGAAACTTTCGAAATTGAAAAGAAGAAAAAAAAAAAAAAACAAAATTTATTGCATGTGTGTTTAGATTATTATAACGGCTCAACTTCTAAGCCCTTCAACGAAAAAGTGAAGACAAAGGAGAAAAGCAGTTGTCAGTTATCTTATCTAGTCCCTCTCTCATTATTTTCATTTTTATTATTATTATTATTTTAATTTGTTTTTTTTTTTGGTGTTCTTTAAAAGCAACAACAACAACAACAATAAAAACAGCAATCGGTCTTTAGGGCAAAAGTTGTTTGTTTCAGTCGCAGTGAAAAAGTTGATTTGCGCGTGTGTTTCTGTATTCAATAATAAAGCTTTTGAATGGTTTCTGAGGACGGTAATTGGAACAGTAGTGATACCATGTCCGATGCGGACATGCACGATTCAAAGAATGATGTATGCGGCGGCGCATCTAGTTCAAGCGGCAGCTCGAGTACGCCGCGTACTAAGCCTAATTGCGCGCGTTGTCACAATCACGGTGTGAAGATCAAATTAAAAGGTCATAAACGCTATTGTAAATATCGTTTTTGTGATTGTGAGAAGTGCCGGCTGACGGCCGATCGTCAACGTGTTATGGCATTGCAAACAGCTTTACGGCGTGCCCAACAACAAGACGAGCAACGGCGTTTGGAAATGCATGAAGTACCACCGGTTGTGCATCCACCTACGGCTTTATTAAATCATCATCATCATCATTTACAAAATTTAAATCAACAGTTACATCATCATCATCATCATCCACATTTAGTGGATCCGACATCGATAGCGGCTGTAACTGGTATGGGATTGATGCCTGTTCATCATGCTGCCGCGGCTGCGGTTGCGACAATTTCTACAATACGCTCACCGCCGCACAGTGAGCATAACGGTGCTGGCAATAATGCAGCAAGTAGTAGTGGTGGTGGTAGTGGCGGTGGTGGTGTTGGTGGTACTACCTCAACCGGTGTTGCTGTCAACTCGCTAAGAGTTAGTAGTTCGATTGTAACTGCTCCGCCGCCTCATCATACGCCATCCGATCATCAACATCAACATCACCATCAGCATCATCATCATCAACACCATCATCAACATCAACAACATCATCATCCGCCCGCACACTCTCATCCACATTTGGTAAACGTTTCGCAAACGGCCCAATCTGTGGATAGTTCTTGCGATTCATCTTCGCCGTCGCCATCCTCAACAACGGGTGCGCCCGTAAATCGCAAATCTACTCCGACTACTTTTGATCAAAATGGCTTTGAAATGCCAATAGGTAAGTCAATGTTTATCATCTCTGAACCTTAGGTGCTTGCATGTATTTTTATCATTTTTTCACTTGGAAAATGCGTTTGTTGACAACAGTTGTTGCACTATATGTTAAGCGAAATACTTGTCTACAACTTGTGCCCATTTTTCTGGCGCCATGGCGTTACCGAGTCGATAGAAAAATATTGCTTTGGCAGCGATCCAATCATCGACCTATTTTCGCACTACCCCTGCGCCAGCCAAGGCAGACTGCATTGATCTGATCATATGGTAATCAAAAGGCGCTATGTCTGGCGAATATACTGGCTTTGGCAGAACTTCCCATTCGAGTCCCAACACTATATCCTTGCAACAAACAGCCGGGCGTCGCCTTGTAAGAGGATGACTTTGTGTCTGTTAACCGCTATTGCTGGACGTTTCTCCAACAATACACCGTCGAATTTGTTTAATTGATGTGCGCAGACCTCTGCAGTAACGGTTTCATTCGATTTTAGTAATACACACTGATTGCTGATCCCATCATATGCACGGCGAAACTTTATGCCCATGAATATTGGCTTAGCTCTATTGAATCAATCCATGGCTTTTTGCGCTTGGAATTGTCATAGTGAACTCACTTTTCGTCGCCAACCAAAATACACTGCACTCTTCTGTTTCCGCCTGGTAAGCAATGAAAACGCAGTGTTGAAACGGTTCGAACTGCCATTTTCAGTCAATTCCCCATTTAGTCATTTACCTCTTGTCCTCTTTTTGAAGAGTTGTTCGAAAGTTCTTCGTCAGTTTGAGGCGAGGTTTCCACCCAATAGGTCTTGCAATTCATTGCCTTTGAACCTTTTTGGTCTTTCAAGCCGTTCTCTATCATTGACATCAACGTCAGCACTTTTCAAACCTTTGGAACTAAAACTGCCAATTGGGATATGATGGAGCAGCACCATCATAAGCTTCTGAAAATGTTTCATAGGCTTCGGCAGCAGATTTCTTCATATCAAACAACAAATATAAACAATGTTGAAAACGTAACTTCGAGTGGTCCCTGATTGGCGCCTATATGCACTAAATAACTCATTAAATGGAAAAGTGTTACTTCATGCAAAGAAAGGTCAAAATCATAGAATTTAACCGTTATGAACAATGAGACTTTGCATTACTTTATCATGTGCAGTGATAGATAACGCTGATCAAAATACATGCAAGCACCTATTAGATATCTTTTTATTTTTCAAAAGTCTTTTACAAGTCAATTCTTAAACTTTTTACGAAGATTTACGATCTCATTTACAAAGTTAATCCACGGAGACGGAACTAATGAGATGCCATATAATATATGCCATATATATATATATATATGTGTGTATAAATGTGTGTATAAATGCAATCCTGTTGTTTCGAAAAACTTGTATTTTTGAGTAAAGCATGCGATTGTTTTTTTTTTTTTAATTCGTTTTTTTTCCATATTCATTATTATTATGTGCGTGATGGGTATTCCTATCTAAATACGTGAATTTATTCAAGAATGCATTCGCAAGAAGTGCGGGTAATACGCAAGCATAAAAAAAAAAAATATTTATATGTATGTTCCACTTTAATAAATTTTTGAATTCCATATCCCGAAAACATGATCAGCGACTTTGTGTACGAATCACTCACATTTTCTGATTTCTACTTCTTCTTCTGTAACTTTCTTTCTTTGTTTGGTCTGTTTTTGCGGTATATTACTGCTGCCTGATTACTGTCACTGCTATTTGTCTCATTGCATTATTCGTATAAATTACACATTACGTTACGGGTTTTTTTTAACTTTTAGTTTATCGACCACACCAAACGACGGTTATATTAGTTTCTCTGTTGCGTTTGCAGCACTTTCAAAAAAAGTTTGCAGTGCTTCTGAATTGGACTAAGAAAGTTAATTACATTTAAATGTCTTTTCGAAAAGTTAACTGTCAGTTCACAAAATAACCGAACTAAAAATCTCTAACTGAAAATCGTTTTGTTTTAAATCTTAGAGAATCAGTCTGAAAATGCTCTTACACTAGGTATGTAAATATGAAACCGGAATGTGCTAACAGATGACTTTTGCACTACGTATAGTGAGTATGCATGTCTGAAGTTGTATTTTTTGCAAAGCTTGGCCGTCTGGTTGGAGGGGGGGAGGGGAGGTGGCGGGGGAAAGTAGTGAGCAGTCGTAACGCAATAGCAACACACATCGTAACGCAAAAACACTTTTGCTAACAACGAAACTGGCGAGCTTTGTGTCACAAAAAAACATTCGCCCATAGTGTTTTCCTTCGCTCGAACTGCACTATACAAAAGGCCTTTTTCGCTTTATAGCCTAACTGTGGACGAAAAGTGTATCTATCTTAAGTATCCCACGCACAAAAATTTGGTGGGTAGACTAAGGTTTTTTTTTACTTTTTTCATTATATGACCAATCACTCGAAAGATGTCGCATATTCGGAAAAAAGTGAGGAAAGAGAAAGAGATAGGAAAGCAGTCTCCGCTTAGTGATTGTGTGAACAATCGGTAAGTGCTGTGCCTTTAGCCACTGAGAAGTCACTATAACTACAACCAAAATAAACTTTAGCGCATTGAGATATCAACCTTCGAACAAAGGTTTGTCGAGGTTCTTACCTACTCCGCTATTCTTGTGGTGCATCATCGATATCGATTACGAGAATGGGTCAGTTTGCCAGGAACGCGATGTTATTGCGTTGTGTGGGATCGGAAAAGTGTTTTCTAAGCTGTTAAAGTCCGGTGAAGTGCAAAGGCTACCAACACTTTTCTACGTAATATCCGTCCTTCAATTTATTATTTCCTTATTTCTTTCTCTTTCCCCTCTTCTTTCTGACGGTCACTACGAATAGGGGACATCCCCCGAGTGATTGATCGTATTATAAAAAAAAAATGTACCAAAACTGGTACGCGATAAGTTGGAAGCGCCCATGCGGCTTACTCATGAAGCTCAAATCCTTTCATCTATCACTTGTTTACATCGATGGGGCGCGGACATACTTAGCAGCCCTTCATTTCTTACGAAAATCTACGACAATGTCTCGATGACTGCTTCGCTTTAAAAAAGTATTTTAGTCTATCACTCACACATCGTCAAGCCGTTTTGGGGAGAATGTATTGCTAGCAATGGGCAATATTTCCGAAAAAAATAGTTCTTATAATTGTCATACAAAAAGCGTATGCTTTCTATATAAAAATTCCGATTTCATATTTACGTATGATATTATAAAGTATTGAATAAAATTTAAAAGCACGAGACATTAACGTTAATCTAATCTAATCTAAGAGTTAAATTTTTGACACGAGTTCTTAAAGAAGATTTTGTTCTGTCTATCCATGTCTTAACTGCACTGACATGTTTATTTTTTTGTTTATATAAAAAACGTCAAAACGGCCCATAAATGACAGGTTGATTTCAGTTGTAATGATTGATATTTTGTGTTTTGACATTTTGACAGGGGTTGCTGCTGGTTGACAGCTGACTATTAATAATGATCGCCTTAATTGAAATTGTGACAGCAACTTCATAGCTTTGCTATGTTAATTATCAGACAACTCTCGTAAATAACCGAATGAAGTTTTTTTGATCATGACTTCTGGAGAGGATTGTAATATTTCAATATATTATATCAGTTTTTATTTACATTAAGCTTGTGAAGTGTTGAAGTGTTCTTAGAGTCTACACAGCTAAATATGATCGCATCGATTTATCGATATATCTGTTTGTTGCAATTAAAATTCACGCTTCTAATCTTAGTCTTATATGATATCCTCTCTATTAAAGATACAGTTTAGCCGTACCTTTCAGTCTTTATGTCGGTCTGTTTAAGTTGCAAAAAAAGTTTGTCGTTAAATTCGGTTTAAAGAATCGGTTTAACTATGCCTTTTAGTTTCCAGGTGCGTACAAAAAACCCTTTAAACAAAAGAGCAAAGTAAACCCCAAAAAACCTGTCAAATCGCTCCAGGCAGAGTGCTCTTTTTCGTTAAGAAACCTTTCCCGTTACTTAGATTATGGGTTTATGTAGAACCATAGATGTGGTTATAAAGTTTTACTTCTTTTACCGAATACTTCCTAAGCCCCCAATCCATTTACAATTATTAAAAAAACCCCTCTTTTTCTACAACGGTCCCTTGGTTACAACATCAATAGCTAATCAATAAATTGTTGTGTTTCTTCGACTCTTGTCTCTAGAAGACTTCGAAAGCAACATAAATCAGTTCTTTGGTTGACGCATACTTAGCGTAAAATCAATAATAATTTCCCTAAGAGTACATTTTGAAAACCTTATTAGGTTTTTTAAGGTTCTCACCTCAAATTCAATTTAAAAATTATGTGTTATTAGGAAGAAATTTTTTTTTCTTAGATTACGGCCTCAAAACTTTATATAGAACCTTATACTTCTATGACTATATGTATGTAGACAGCATATATAGTGTATACATATATACATAGTTATTATAAATATCACTTTTTTTTCTAGCCATTGTAAGTTTAGATTCAAAAGTAAGGTCAAAGCCAGTTCAGTATCTTCCGAACATTATTTTTTCGTGATTCTTAGAAGTATTTTAGTTTAAGATTAATTTTAAGCTTTCTTTTTTTTTTTAACTTGTCTGACCACTCAGGGAATGTCTTCTATACCGGTAGATTTCGCTGCTGGTCAAGAAGGATTATGACTAGACGGAGGAGAAAAAAAGGGGGGAGTACTTATGTAGTACTCACTCACACTCAGATCAATGTCTCCTATATTTGTAGAGTTCGCTGGTGGTAAGGAAGGATTATGGGTAGATTGAGAAGAAAAAAAAGAGGGGAGTACGTGTGTAGTACTCATGAGTGATGATTTTTTAATAACGATCAATGTGTCCTGTGTCTGTACATTTTTTCGCTGGTGGTCAAGAAGAATTATGGGTAGATGGAGAAAAAAAAAAATGGAGAGTACTCGTGTAGTACTCGTGAATGATGATTTCTTAATAAAGATCAACTTATTAAATGCGGAAGTCAATCACATCGAACAATTATTGAAAATACCGAGCATAACCCTGAGGACACCCTGAGAACGAAAGGTGAAGGGACTGTACTTTTTTTTCTATGGTATCGTTCTGTATATTCTACTAAATAGATTGGTGTTAGACTGTTGTGAAAAGCTGACATATATTTCGAGACACGTGCCGTCTTTGGATCTTAAAATATTTCGAATACTAATTGGTTTATATTTTTATAGCTTTTTTTGCAATATCAACCGTCCTATTTGCGAGTTCACTTTACATACACAATACTGATAGTGATAATATTTCACGCTCTGTAAGATTGTTTAGTTGTTCTGATCGGTGTTTATTTTCTATAGCATTTGTTTTGTTATAAAATTTTTTTATAATAGTTTGAACAGTAGCGCGACGAATTTTAATTGTTTTTTTCCATTTCTCCATACGATTTTTCCTCGCTTCTTAACTTTATAAACATATTTCTAAGATCTTGAGGAATTGCTTTGCGTTTTTGTATATTTTGTGTAAAGAAATTCATTTTAATTGGTAAAAATTATTATTTAAATGTACAAAAATAAGCACTCCAAGTAAGAATATTATAGTTAGGCAAGACCGTCCTTAAATACCCTACAGCACATTATACATTATGGATCGATTTTCATCAGCTCAAATTTAGATTCTTTTGTTTTACCAAGGATTCATTTTCGTGAAAATCTTTATTAGGATAGGCCGACATGGTCCAAATTTGGTACAGTCCACTTTTTTATGGTCAATTACAATTATGATATATTCTTCATGACTGCAACTTCAGTTTTCGTTATATGAGAACGGGTTCAAAAATTGCCCTAGTCGGTCCAAAGTTTCCATACCAATCCAGAATGCCGAAATAGTAATGTTTAGGCAGTTTTGCCGAGAAATTTTGAAAATTACAATTTTCCATACAACGAGAATTTTTTAAAATAAAGCGTTATATTGGGAGTGGTCGAGAAAGTGGACCGCTCCGAACAATTTTCAATAGCGTCCATGCTTAGGTTAAAACACTTCACTGTACTGAATGTCATCAAAATATCTCAAAAATTGCGAGCTACAGCTTAAACACAAATTTACATGGACAGATGGAAAGAGGGACAGACAGGCTTCCGATTCTTAATTGATCGGCGTAATAAAAGATGGGTCTATCTTAAGCTCTTCCGCATGTTATATAAATCGGCACTACTTAATATACCCCGCACTATACCCTGTGGCATAAAAACCAAGTACCGTGAGAAGTGCAGATGTGTTTTTTCGAGCATTCTATTAATATGTTTTCGCTGTATGTAGACTTTTTTTTGTTTTTTATTCAATTAAAGTGTATTTTTGCTTATAACTCGATCTTAAGTCAAAAAAAAAAAAAAAAAAAAAATATTTAAAGTGTTATTTAAGATAAGTTTTTGTGTTTTAAGAAATAAATTTTTCGACCGTCAACCCCTAAAAAGTACTTTTAATGAGAGAAACTACAACTTTCGCGTATTGTATGTCGACTTTATTAGGTGTACCGTATGTCAACAGAGCGAAGATCCGTTTCTCTCTTTATGTTAGGATGATTTATGACGGGTATTAAAGAATTCGTTTCAAACTCGCTATAATCTCTTTTTCAAGTTTTACTTTGAATGACTGCAATAATCATTTCTACAAGTTTGAGTTCGTCTCACGCTTAAACCTGTTGATGCTGTAAGTTTGTGTTTTTTTTTTTTTTTTGTTTGTTTGTTTGTTTCCTTTTTTAACAACAACTGGTATATGTCGGAGCGTTGTGCGCTTAAATTCCGCCGACTGTCAATAACTGTTATCACTTCTCGAACCTAATAAAATTAATGAAATGAAAGCCTTACTAAATGAAATTTTAAGTTCTTGTAATAATATTATTACTCTGTTAATGATAACAAAAAAAGAAAAACGGAGGCAGGTTTTCAAGTAAATATTAAACACTGACGACATTAACTACCGTTTTATGTAACAAATTGTAAAGAGGCCTGAGATACCAGACTTCTATCAATTCTATTTTAATGCAAGTTAAGAATTTATGTCTGCAAGCATTAAATACTGACTTCCAAGGACAAGCTAAGCGGTGGTGTATAAAGAATCTTTTGATAAGAGATACACTTTTATGTCTTCAAGGAAAGATTATTTTATTATGATAATTGTCCGATTTATTTCGATATGAGAAAAGTTACTTTTTATTGTAATTTTTATATTTCCATAACGAGATGAGATCAATAAATGATTGAAAAATTTTGATTTCGATTTTGTTTTAAAAAAATCTTCAACATGCCGTCGTTAAGAGCTGATCAACCGTAACCGTGTATTCAAGGGATGCTTAGGTGCTCGCAAACTGATCGTGGTAAAGCTTTTGATAGTATTAGTCATGAGTTAGACTTGAGTTTAAACTTCAGTCGTCCTAGTTTCCTCCTCCTGTCTTCAAAATAGATTCTTTGAAGTCCAGTTCAACGATATCTCCTCTGATGAATTTCTTCTGACCTCAGGAGCCTCTTATTTCTTTCTAATCTTTATTCATTACATCAATGATCGTCCATCTGTGATTAAATCCCGTCATATATTAACATATGCTAATAATGGGTTTCCTCCTCCTGTCTTCAAAATGAATTCTTTAAAGCCCTGTTCCACGCTATCTTCTCTGACGAATTTCCTGTAAGTTCAGGAGCCCCTTAAGGTAGGCCTTTTGTGTTAATGATCTTCCATCTGTGATTAAATTCCGTCATATATTAACATATGCTAACAATGCGTTTCCTCCTCCTATCTCCTCTGATGAATTTCCTCTGACCTCAGTAGTGCCTTAAGGCAGTCACTTAAAACCCTTTCTTTTCATTCTTTGTATCAATTATCTTCCATCTACCATTGAATCCCGTTATATATTAACATATGCTAACAATGTTAAATTGTTCTCTTCCTTCAATGCGAGAACGTCCTCACATAGCCTGCAATCCGGGACAGCCTGCAATAGGTGAATGATGTCGATTTAATTTTATGAAGTTTACAGGAGGAATACATTGGTTGTCGAATACTTTGTTGATTCGCAAGAGACTTGAAAATGTAGTATCGCTTATCGATTTGTGGATACTATTTCGTTTCAATTTACATATAGAGCTCACTATAAATAAAGCGATGATTGCGCTTGGCCTTGGTTTGACGATTCATATGTTATTAAAAGGTTATACAGGCAGGAGTTTGATGAGGCCCAGCATTGACAAAAGGGCAATACGGTCTGGTCATCTCTCTACAGATTTTATGCCGATTCAATAGAATCAGCTCAAAAGCAATTCCTGCTCTTTGCTCTAAGGAATTTAGGATGGGATCGATTAGTCTCCTTGTCATCGTATGAGAATAGACTATTAATTGAGGAATTTGGCATAGGATCCATTAGTCTCCTTGCCATCATATGAGAATAGATTGCTACTTGAGAAACGAAGGCTTCTTAACATAAAAATATATTTCCAATAAATCCTCTCTAAATAAACAATAGTTCAGAAGAAAGTAATACGAACAGAGATATTAACGACACAAGTGATAGTGCCGAGTGTGAAGATGAACTGACTATTGCTAGCAGGAGTTATATTAACGATAAGTAAAAATTTTGATCAGAGGTCATCTTATAAATTTGAAGTGCCTTTTAAAGTCCGATAAATTCGGTATGTTCGGCCTGGTTTAACAACACCAGTCGATATAATGACCGAATCCGAGACCTACTTTTATGACTTCGAAGGCGATAACCACTCCGTTACCAAGTTGTGCCTTACTTCTATACCTTGACTAAACAAAAGAATGCCTAACAAACTTACAACAATGGAAACTAACTTAACCTAGATAGGTGGCCAGAACAAACTTGTGTCCTTAGTTCTTACACTACTTGTTTTATTTCGTCTAACCTAAAAGATTTCTACCTTTCTAACCTAAAAAATTTCTCATATCTTATCAGCCGCACCGGTCTGGTCAGGCCATCTGGCGAAGATGGCCAAATGACTTCAAGGATATTAGTTGGCAAAATGTGTTGTCATTGGATTAAAAATGTTGTCCAGTGCAGTAAACGATGCAATTTTTAAACGGATACATAAATTAACCCTTAAACATTGTTTAACTCTAACAACAGACTTCAAATTACCTTCGACTTGAGTCAATATATATAAATTATGGTCCCATTATTATTATTGTTGTTGTTATTGTTGTCACTATTTGTTTAGCTCGAGAAATAAATTCTAAGACTAAAGTCTTAAAGCACTAACATCATCTATGGCTATCGGCTGTATTGGAAATACTACCGCACTTGAGACTTGAATCCACGACCGTCGACCTTTGCTTAGTCGGTCATTCAAGCGGATATGTCAATATATAAAACGTAGCCTTTACTATGTAAAACAAATTATTTTTGATTATTAATTAACTATGAAATCATCTGAATAAGAAATAAAATCGAACTCTACGAAAAAATAATAATTAAAACCCGATTATCTTCAATTAGTTTAAAACGCACTAAACGAGTCTTTCCTGTCAACCGCGGCTTTGCATTTCATTTATAGCATTATTATTATTATTATTATTATCTACGATTTACATTTCACTTAAATTGCATAGATTGTGTTATTCAATGAAATTTACAAAATTTCTTAAGATTAACACAAGTTAGAACATTGTAATCAGGCAAGGCCGACCATTAAATACCCTACACCACATTATCTAAGACAATCCTTATTTTTGCGATAGAACACAAAAATTATCTCTTGTTTCTATATAAAGGCGTATGTTTTCAAGCCACCTAATGTAGAACAAGTTTAATCCTTACATAAATAAGGCAGGATCCAAAAAGTAGGCGTAAATGGTCCAAATTTTGTAGAGTTCATTTTTATATGAAATTACTATTGTGGGTCAATTTTCACCATCACATCTTAAAGCTTCGACCTTTCTGCTCTCCAACGGATCAATTTTCGTGAAAATCCATATTCGAGTAGGATCCAAAATATAGGCCGAGATAGCCCAAATTTAGTATAGCTAACTTTTTTTATGCTAAGTTACTATTATGTCACATGAATTTGCACTTTCCGTTAAATGAGGGCGGGTTCAAACATTGCCCCACATGGTTCCAAGTTTTATTACTAATTTAGAATTCCGAAATTCTACTACTTAGCTACTAGAATGTGGCGTTATATGGAGAGTAGTCGAAAAAGTGGGCCGATCCAAGTCATCTTCAATAGCGTTTGTCTTTGCGCCAAAACACGTTACTGTACTAAATTTACAAAGACAGATATCAGACGGGCGGACGGACAGGCAGGTTTAGATAAATTTAGATTACGATCCTGAATCAGAGACCCCATATAATATATATATTCTTGATGAGTGTTAAATTCTAAATCAGTCCGCCTGTCCGTCGATCTGGTTATCCGTTTGTTCTTCAGTACGCTTGTATAATGTTTGTTGTAAACATTCTCCTGGAAGTTCTTGCACGCAGATCGGTATTGAAAATGCGTGAAATCAGTCAAAGGACACGCATGCAGTACCACGTAAATAGAGAACATCTCGGTTTTTCAAAAACAATAAAAAATTGATATTTTGCTCATTACCCATAACCTGCAACAGATAAACCTACAAAAATTTGAACAGTGGAATGCTGCATAGAATGATAAAAATTGACCACGCCTACTCAATGTTATAGCGTAGCAAAATTTTAAGAAGCAAGTTTCAAAAACCTCATGAAATATATATGAATTCTTAGCCAGTTCCTTCCTACTTCTATCAAATTGTATGGGTCAAAAGATGCGCCTACAACGCCCACTTGCCTATCCAAACACTACCATACATACAGCACTATAAATTTCCATTTTTATTCTGAAAACAAAAAAAATCAGCTACGCCCACCTGGCATAGTAGAGTATGAATATTTAGTTCTTCTCCTTTTTTCTTAGTCGGTGACAGGTATAAAAAATGTGATAACGACTTAGCATAGTTTTCTAACTATTTTTTTTCTTGTTTTGATATGCTTCCGAAAATTGAAAACGAGGTGGTTGACTGACTGAAAATTGAAAATTTCACTGCACAATGTTATGGTTCACTTTTATTTCTATAGATGTTGAATACGGCTCAGATTAACAACTCGATATAAGCGACATCAACATTAAGTGACTCTTAGTTCGGAGATTTTCTTTTTTTTTAATATGACCAATCACACAGTGACGATCAGAAAGAAGCGAGAAAAGAGATGGTCAG
Organism: Glossina austeni; assembly: GCA_000688735.1. Lineage (NCBI taxonomy): Eukaryota > Metazoa > Arthropoda > Insecta > Diptera > Glossinidae > Glossina > Glossina austeni. The sequence continues at coordinate 47,341 of KK502701.1, forward strand.
GAAGAGATAGGATGAGGTTGCAGTCTGGAGGCTGGTGTACCATGTCTGATCGATAGGTATTGTGCTTTTATCGACTGAGCACTAACAATAGTTATAACCAGACTTGGCAGTCGCGGCTCTTACCTAAGGCTCTCGACTAAGGAGCAAATTCGCTTTAGAAAACTGGACTTGAAAATACTTTGTGATCGGAATACATAGTAGTAGGGAGTAAGTTAAACTGGATCGTAGACTCATTAAATTTTCTGATTTGCTATGATGCCGGTGTAGCATACCTCTGCATGAGTGAAAAGTTTGCGTCTCTGTCTTCATGTGTGCGTGTGGGTGTGTGTTTGTGTAGCTATATAGTATACGCAAAGTTTTACATAATATTGCATTAAATTAAATGCTACAAATTTTTATGATTTAATCTCCATAAATGTGTAAGTATAAGAATGCATGCATATGCGTATGCATAAATGATTATATACATATTAATATTAAAAAAAAGAAAAAAAAAAGAGAAAAGAAAAGAAAAGAAGAGAAAAATTAATGCATATGAAATGAAGAAAATCTATAAAAGCTTTTCCTACCACAACTACAGTCGTACTTGTACGCTTGAGAACATCAAATGTGTTATTACGAATAACGGCTCGTGAACATTAACGCATTTACAAATACGCGCACGCATCCACACACATATGCACACGTTTAACTTGCAACACCGAAACTTCACGCATATGTGAATCAAATAAAAAGAAATAATTTCGCGCGAGTAGCGCGCCCGCCTTTGCTAACTAAAGAGTTTTTATTTATGCGTTGCACTCCTAGGAGTGAAGGTGCATGTGTGTGTGTGTATGTGTGTGTATAGCAAGTATTAGATTTATTTATTTATTTATTTTTATTTTCGTTTCTTAAATAACTAATTGGACGTTTTTTATGTGGGCATTTTGTCCTTTTTGTACATTTTTCTCGAAATAATTATAAGAATGTTTTGTGTTTTGCGTGTAAAACAAAACAAAACAAATTCCTTATGGTTGTGGTCATAAACTTTATGTTTTCAACAATGGTTGTTTCTCCGATTCGGCCCGCTAAAAAGGGGGGTAAAGATGTTTGGTAACGTATTATAACCATTTTGTAAGTTTTTTTTTTTTTTTTTTTTATACTCAAACGAATTGCTAGCGGTTGCTATTTAATTGCATTTTTACAACATGAAAACAGTGCTAAATATTACTCATGCTTTCTCTTTTCCTCATTGCTAAAGAGTAATAATAAAATAAGAAATCTTTTTTAAACCATCTATAATCAGTCCCTCTGGAAATAGTTGCTACTATGGAAAATTTGCCGAGATCTAAAGCTCGTCTATTGGCATTATTTATGCACGAAGCAGTTACAAGACACGATTTGTTTTGCTTAGTGAAATTTTAAGACTTTTAATTATACAATCACAAGAAAATAAAGCTTTAGCTTTCTAAGAAATTATTAAAAACTTTTAGAAGATAGTTTAATACGATTTCATAAGCAATTAAATAATAATTAAATCTCGTAAGCTCTTCAAAGTAGTTATTAAGTCAACTATTTGTCTGAAACACTAAACTGAACTCCCAACGCTTTTTTTTGTATATCCTACACCGTTTAGACAAGATATGCATGGGTATATTAAGTTTGTGCGAAGGTATGTAACATACTGATCGATGGAGACTATTTTTTTCATTTTCTCTCATTTTCTAAGTCAATGTAAGCTTTTCTGTCCAAGCGTTCTTGTATAGGTCGCAATGTTTTCCATTTTCTCTCATTTTCTAAGTCAATGTAAGCTTTTCTGTCCAAGCGTTCTTGTATAGGTCGCAATGTTTTCCATTTTCTCTCATTTTCTAAATTA
>KK502701.1:50514-77592 GCA_000688735.1 Glossina austeni
AAAAAAAAAAAAAAAAAAAAACGAAGGAAAACTTTTGTCCCGCTTTAAAGTGAATGTCGTGACCATGCATTCCAGTCAATTTTCTTATTCACTGCAAAATGTACGTTAAATTTGGCAACATATTCGCAAGACATACAAACGCACATACGTTATGTATTCAGGGTCTCGTCTTAAAGGCTCGAATAAATCGCCAGATAGAAGATAATATCGACACAATTTCAAAGCTATTGCGATAACTTGACACTATATGAGAGCAGTCTTCACAAGCTGCAAGCTATCGCCACCATTTGAAAGCTTTCACCACAATTTACAAGAAGTTGGCACAATTCTAAATGTATTTCACCCACATTTCTAAAGATAATACCGGCAGCTCTAAAAATGTCACCCGCTATTCCTAAGATAAAATCCACTGTTGAAAGACAGAAAGATAATAATAGAAACGTATCACCACAATTTGAAGGCTATCGTGATAATTTGGAAGATATTTCTACAATTGGGAAGTCACTGCCATAATTTGAAAGATATCGCCACAATTTTACATAATTCTAAAGACATCACCCACTACTCTTACAACTTACTACTGTAAGATGGACAGATGATAATAGAAACACTAATGAAAGATAGAAAGATGATGACAGAGAGATATGCTCAATTTTGCTCAGTTGTATGAAAAATTTTGCTATTTTATCCCTTCGATAGCTAGATAGCTTAAGCCGTGGCATGGAATCTCCAATTTTTTCTCAGGGAAACCCTCAAGTCTTGCAGATCAATTAAATGACTCGAATCAATTCGTTCAAGGTTAGCAGAAAATAAATGTTTTCTCTTTTGCTTCGATGCTATTAATTTAAATTTTATTTCTAAAAGAAAAATTTGAATTTTTTTTCCTCTCATCGTCAAATTAAAAAACGAGAAAACGGCAGTTGGAGAGAATTAATAAATTTTTTTTTTTTTTGTTTTCCTTGTTTACAGCTTTGAACTTTGCATTAGAGTTTTGAGTTAACGTTTAGAGTTGAGACTATCACAGGATTATAAATACACATAATAGTGGTCCACGGAACATCATTAATTACCTTAGACCACCCTACAGTTACTCATATAACGACTTATCCACATAAGGCGTTAAGTGGCGTAAGAAGTATTTCCAAAAACGTTTGCCATTTTACCGCAAGAGGGCATAATCAAATTATCTTAAAAGCTGTGACCTGTAGATTAAGCACAAGGAAACAAGACGGACAGAGGCATACACAAGCTTAAATCGATTCAGATAGTGGAGGGTTATATCTGCTTACATCCGCACAAACTTAATATACACTTTCGTAGCGCAGGGTGTTGCAGGGTATAGGTCGGTCAACAACCAGATTGTCTCAGTAAGTGATTTCAACTATTATGAGTTCGTGTCATGCATCGCATAATAATAATGTATTTATAAATGTATAATATTTTTAAATGAAAATATTTATGTATAGTGCAATAACTAGGCAATGAATTTATGTTCTCCGTGAAAATGTGATATCATATATAAATGCACTTGATATCAATAGTCTTTAGTCTTTCGAGTAAATGGGCAATAAATTTAGTTCGCGGAGACGAAGTTTTACTCAATTAATGTTTTAGCCATAGTTTTAGATATTTTATAGTTTATATTAAATTGGAGAACAGGTTGTGACGAAGCGCAAGGCACAAACCCAATTCGATGGTGAAAATATTGTGTTTAATTTATAATTCAGAACTTCAAAAGAAGTGTCAAAAAAAAAAAAACCACGTTATGTGCGCACACCTGCTATTAGTGGTTTTTTTTATTTTTCTTTTTTTTTTTTTTTGTTAAACATTTATTGAGTTCCTCATCTTAATTATAACTTTAAGTTTGTGACATTTATTACTATTATGTAAATATTATCAATTTAAACTAAATTTATAAGTTTTACCGGTAAATAAGCAAAAAAAAAAAAAAATAAAGAATTGTTTTAACCTTAAGGCGAATCTTGAACACCTAATATCTCAAGCAAGCACGTGATATTTTGTGCACAACTTTGTGACGGGCACGTAATTGTTTGTTGCGTGCCAACCAGGTTTTGCGTTCAAACTTGACGAGTTGTTTGCATATAATTATATATCCGTTATATTTAAGTTCTAAGACAACCAGACGCCTGGCATCAGAGTGCTGCCTAAAACATACAAATTCGTGCTTAAAATAGAGCTCGTAAGTCGACTTAGCTCATCCGTCGGTTTGGCTCGAAGTGGAAATGAGATCTTTACTGACGTGAAGATAGCTCAACAAGATAACCCACATTTTTACGGTTTGTGTCTTCGCTAAAAATATGGGCTATGTACAGTGGGCTAACTTCACGCCAGTAAATCTTTGCATATTCTTAGTAAAAAATAGGCATCCGTAGCCGCATCTAGCTATACGAAAGAGAAATCATGATGAACAACAAGCCATAGGAGATATTAACTTGGCATGAATTTTTGTCAGTGGGAATGTGGACGCAATTAGCTTTCATGCGTTCATATAGCAAGACAAAAACAAGTCTATTTACAGTTCATTACAGATATTTGTCTAAAACTTCGTACTTGTATTTCACCGCATTTTCTATATAGTAAAAGTAAAGCGGGAGAGACACACCCTTTATCGTTCAACGCTAGACAATTTTTATGTGTTGACTTGTCTGGTCTACTAATCGAATACTTGACTAGAACTACTTGGCTTTATCAACATTCTTAGACGCACATCCTGGCCGTCTTTCGAGCCCGCCTCTGCCTGCGGTTGTCTCTCGCGTTTCCCCTTTTTAAAATGAACACCCAAAAAAGGCACAACTTCGTTCCATCCGGCCATCCATCTATAAACCTCCCATCGTACTTGCATTGGCTCTCTATAAATTAAACAAAGTCGGCGCTAGGTCCGCTTAAAAGTTTATCTAGAGAGGTGAGTGGTGAGGCTCACAATTGTGTGTTCTTCTGTCAACAGTTGTTATGTAGACTCAGTAGAATTCATTCAAAAAGCATTTCTCCTCGTTGCTCTTAGGAATTTGGGCTGGGATCACTTTATCTTTTTTTCTGCTTATAAGAACAGATTGCTTTTGTTAGCCTTATAATTACTCGGGGAACGTAGACTTGTCCTTGGTGTTTCCTTCTTAATGAAGTTAATAGATCGATTAGCCGGCGTTACCAAGTGAGATAAACCTGTCTCCAGTGTTCCTAATCATTCGTCTAAGATCTCAATCCGCTTGAGTGGGCGAGTAGACAAAGTATCTCCACTAACAAGTCAATGGCCATGCGTTCAAATCTCAAGTGCGGCAGTGGAGACTTTCAATAAAGCCGGTAGATAGTGCTAGTACTTTAAGACTTTAGTTTTAGGATGTACTTCTCTAATGGATGGTACTATCGACTTGCCGGCATTGCCAAGTGAGATAAATTTATCTCCAATCATTTTTCTAGAATGTTCCTAATCGTTCATCTAAGATCTTAACAATAAAATCTCTATTTCCAAGACACTCACTAAATGTGGATAAAACCAGGAGTCTTTCAACGCCTTTAAGGTCCTCTGGACAAATCTAAATGATGTTTAGAATGCAATCTCAATATCAGATTCTCTCAATTCCACTAAATCAACTCTTTTTAATTCGCGAACCTTGCCTTCGTCGTATCGAAGTTAAGTTTTCATCTTTAAAGCATGGTATGATGCGCAAATTAAACTGAATATGTTCATTATTAGCGGTTGCCAGGCTTTTGCATATTTTGTAATAATTCGGAAGTAAGTTCACTCCCAACTCGGAGTGTACCTCTGCGATTTAAGCTTGTCTGTCCGTCTGTCAGCATTATTTTCTTGTGTTCAACCTAAAGGCTGCCATTTTTCAAATATTTTCATGAAATCTGATACACTGCGATGTCTTGGTCCATGGACGAACTCTATTGAAAGTAGTTCGGAATGGACTACTTTTTCGACAGCCTCCTATACACCGCCATCATATGAGTAAAATTGTAGGGTATTGTAGGATGTTTAATGGTGATTACTTGTTTTTCTCTTCTTCACTTATGCATGAATTTTGCTCTCTTTTTTTTTCTTCACATATAATATATATATATATATATATATGTATATTTATTTACTTCATAACGGTTTAGTCATAATATTTAACATAAGATTTATTGCTAAGAATCAATTTAATTTGTCTGTTCATTTAGTTCAAGTGAATTTCATATGTAAATAAGTAAATAAATTACATATGCAGAGGACATCTCCTGTGTCGTTGATCAAAAATGAAATAAAATAAAAAAATTTTAGATTTAATTTTGTTTCTCTTTTTTTAGTTACACCATAGCCTGACAATCCATTCACGGTACGAATATACGATATTTGAAATTATATTTCTATACGATCTATTAATATCCCATAGGTGATTGTACAAATTGCATATCACACTTATATACGTTTACCTGCTAACTGCAAGCATTTCGTTAGCTAATAATGATTTGAAGAAGAAAACGATAGAAGACTAAGCCTAACGCTTTAATTAACTAAGAAGAGGGATTTGTTCTCCTCGAGCACTATTTTGAGATTTCCAAAAAGGAAATAGCCTTTGGAGGCGAGAGTACGATATGTGAGGGAGCAAATCTTACTTCAATTCATGTAGTTTTGCCATTACAGTCTTCGGCTAATGAAAGGGTATTTTTTCATTGCCATTTGGGGCCGTTTTGTTTTTTCTTGGTAATTTCCTCTCTTAATCGAACCAGAAGCACGACATGCTATATTCTATTCAGGATACTTCTTTTTTGCATGCACCCGATGTAGAGAATGTCATCCCTATCGTCAAGTATGAAGGCCGCAGCAATGGTTTCCGGTTGTTGGGTTTTGATCGCTTTGAATGGCTTTCACTACAGCTTTTCTACTCAGCGAACGCTCGTCTCCATTCGCGCGTACAGTGATGGGCCCGAATCAGCGGAGCGCAGACGGTACTCATATGAAAAGCATCGTGAACACACTACCTTTTGATATCTTTAACACATTACACGCACACTAAACTACTGCCACTGTTTATCGCTCTTTCTTTGCTTACTTTTCTATGTCCATTACCGTATTATACCTATAGGAAAAATCCTCTGGTGGAGTGATTGGTCAAAAAAGCTATCAACTAACTCACACATCAGTGCAACTCCACTCTTTGATTACCGAAAATAAATTTCAGGATTTTCTTTGACGTTTACTGGTATAACCAAGACTTTTGTACGTCCATTGCGTTCAGCATCGACCGCACTTTACTTCAATAACCCATCGATAAATTGTTCTTTGCGACAGCTAAGAACTAAAGCACGTAATATTTCAGGCCAACGCCCAGTGTGAATGGTATTTGTTCCCATCGGACGGCACAGGAGTGTGCAGATAAATTTGAACCTAACATCCAAATTGGAAAAAAAAAAACCGTTTAAAAATAGTTCCGGAAAGAAAAGTTGGAATGTCTTTATCTCGTTTTAAAGGTACATTCATAATAATTCACGTGATACGGGGGAATGTAAGCGAAATGTTCTAGATTGGCCGGCTTTGGTTGGGTTTTGCTAACATATCATCTTTCAGATATTATTAAGTTATTATTAGTTCGGGAAAGAAAAGTTTGAATAACTTCCGTACATTCGAAAGGTATTTTTACATCGACTCACGACGTGTTCAGCAAAATATCTTACGCTTTCTAATTTTGACAAAGTAGGCTTCCAAAACTGACTATGTCTTGTTCCGAATAAGATAACCGAGCCCCTTCGGCCTTTTACAGACACCTGTTAAGGAAATTGGTAAGTGTTACCATGAAACTCGGGTTCTTTCGTTATTTTGAAAATGCCGTAAGTGACGTCATTGAAGTCAATGTAAATCAAAAGTTTTTATAAATGTCGTTCGAAAGCGAGCATTTCCTGAATATTGCAATAAGAACATCTTGTAAGAAACGACATCCCTATGTGGGTTTCAGGTCTTGTCGGCTATTGTATTAGTTATCTGCTTAGTGTAGGCAAAGCCTTGGTCCGATTTAACTATCTTTTGAAGTCAACAGGAAGATTTCATTGAGAAGAGTGTGACAATCAAGTCGAAATTTGAAATTAAAAAGCGTGCTATTGAAGGAAAGGAAAACGACGGAATGGTAGGCGTACCCAGGCGAGGATGTAACTGGCGAGAATTATAAGACAAAACAAGCCAGAGCCGGCTCACTTATGGCGAGCGACAACTGAACAAAGAGTTAGGCAAACATGGAAACAGACAGATTGGTGGCACTGTTAGGATTGCTGACACTGTTCACGCTAATCAGGATAACAACAGGCATCTCTTGGCAACTCCAATGTGCATATGTATGCCTACCAAAAAATGTGATTTACCCTTCAAAGTCGATTTTTGCATGAATGTCACAGTTTATCAGTGAACTGTTCTTGTCGGACAATTAATTAGAATTCATAAAAAAAAGCATTGGAAGATGAAAGTGTCAAAGTTCAAGTTAGCGATAACCAGAACTCAAGAAGACACAAATGCACAAAGGAAATTAATTTACCTTTAGTCGCTATAAACAGGCCTACCACGTGTAATACGAAAGGGGAGAAAACTTTGCAATTAAATGAACTCATTAATCTGATATCACACGTATTGAAGCTATGTACGCTGACTGCATTTTCGTTTTAATGAAAATGTATGATTTATTATCGACAGACAGGTGGTTGATTTTTATAATCCGGTTTAGTTTACGCAATTAGCTGCAGTTAACCGTTTAGTATTTTGTCGCTGCGACAAAACTGTCTGCAAAATAAATGTTTTCTTTAGACCATGAGCGCAAACCGCCATTGCCGTCTCGCTCTATAACAACAACAGCTTTCACAGTACTGATATCCTTGATCAGGTAGAGATTATACCGCATAGCATGAGTAACTTTCCTTGGTATCGGTAAAACTATACCCCTTAGAATTATCTAAGACGCGATGATCACTTTTCCCAGAGAGGATATGCTGTTTAGCAAATTCAGATTTTTATTTGGCGATGGGCTTCCTTTCCCTGGAGAGTTTTTGGGATTATCGGGGCTCGTCTGCTTGCAGACTTCCTTATTTGGTTCTCCTTATGTGGTCAGCTACTTAGGAGATCCAGTAGGTTGGGAAAAAGCTAACGATAGTGTGGTACGATGAGCGCTTGGCATTGCTGGGTTGACTATCTCTCCTGGTGCAGTAAATTCAAGGAGGGAGTAGTAGGGATGGCTTCCCCGGGGGTATGGAAAATCCAAAATATAACATTATTTAGTATAACATTACGAATATGGCGATAATTCTAAAGCCTCCACGGGGGTCAGGTTGATCGTTCACAAAGACAGGCTGGGCAGAGGCGACAGCTTTGGTTGAACTACAGATTGCTGCTTGACAAGATCCTTCGGGGGACGCTTGCATATTGGCATACCATTTGGAAGCTTTGGTGGAAGCTGATATGTCCAATCACTTTTTTGGATGCAGCAGGTTAACCAATGTGCGAGGCATGAGCGCTTGGGTGCGGCCCTTCGGGGACTACTCTTGGTGACTGTGATTATCCCCAACTGCGGAGGCCTTAAATGATTAGAGTTCCTTGATAGGCCCCACCGTGTTCAGAGGGAAACATTTGACCCATCCCCGAACTATCACTCTGGTACCCAGTGCCCGGCATAGCCCCCCTTTTCTGCAGCATTGTCTTGCAAGGTCGAGGGATGCCCACATCAACTATATTACTTGCCAACGGTTCTAGGAGACTTATCTGATTAGGGATATAGTTGCAGATGTTAAACATCGCTACAATCTGCCCACCCATAGAAGCAAAGTTGTAATGAATTTTACTTACATGTGTACAAAGAATGTTTTTATAGATAAGAAGAAGTATAAGGGATATCAAAAGTTCGTACTTGAGCGTATAATGCTGTCAGGCTCATTTATTTGCTCTTATCTTGTTTCCCTCTGTGTACTACTTTAATTGAATGAGCTCTAATTGCTGCAAATTGCATTTTTATAGGATGGAAAACACTTTTATTAAAATAAATTGTTTACTATTAACAGGTTATTTGGCGAGGTAAACACGCAAAGGATTTTTGTAAGAAGTAAATAAGCGATAATCGCTTTAAGATGAATGTTGCACAACCGTGCTATTAATCTCAGGCAAATATAATGCATACACAGATGGATTAAGTAAATGTTAGCTTTAAGTACCCTGTGCAATGAAATTAATTGTCATTGGGTTGAGAATTGTAAAATTTGCCAAGAAAGACGGAAGGACAGAACCAACCAACACGTTGAACGTTTAGAAAAGCGTAAATAATTGGATGCGATATTTAAAGGCGTTTAAAAGGTCTTCAGCGTCAGGCGTATTAGTGCGTTTCACAAAAAGAACACAAACATTTTATATATATATTTACTCTTCCTTGGCCGTCAAAGTGAATGAAAGTTATATCCGCTTTGAGACGATTCTTTGTTAAATTATTACCTAAAACCACAACAATAAAAATTGCAAATTACTTGTGCATATGTGTTAGCTGACCGTTTCCTACATCGCTTATGGTAAAAGTATACTAAGCTTGTGCTCATATATGCAACATCGGGGATGACTTGATATAAACTCACTATTGACTCAGAATCATTTTCTGAATTGATTTGAGCTTCGCAATTTTCAAAATATTATGAGCAAATTTGTTATGCTGTTGAACCAAGCACCTTAACGCCCTTTAACTCCACGTCCTATATAAAGCTTTATTCCAAAAAGTTGATTATATAAAATAAAGACTGTAATAGGGGCACGGATCAACAGACGGATCATTTTCCTGCAGTTATTCATGTAACGACATTCTAAAATAAGACGTTATACGAATAGTCGTCGAGAGAGTTGTCCGATCGGAACCATTTTCAATAGCGATCGTCCTTGGGCCAAAACAGGTTAGCGTACTAAATTTCAAAAAAAATTTCTCTAAAATTGTGGCCTGCAGATTGGAAAAAGGAAATTAAGACAGACATACATACAGTCGGACAAACGGACAGACAAGCTTTAAACGATTTAAAATCATTTTCTGAATTGATTCGCATATTAAAAGATGCACTTATCTTAGTTTCTTGTGGATGTAGCATACATACGCACAAACTTAATATATCCTCTTACCGCAAGTGACGCAGGGCATAAATATCTAAGATTTTTAATATATCTCGAATCGAAGTACGTTCAGATAAAGAGATTATAACTTGACAGACAAATAGATTTACAGGCGGAGGGGTAGACAGAGAGAGAAACGTATAGGACGAGTGTACATGGACACCACATGCAAAATTTCACATTGCCAAAGGCAAGAGACTGATTGAAATGAAATCACCGGAGTGGCTTAGAAATTTCGGATTTTCTATGGCGAGAAGTGCTTGTGATTAACGGATCAGTAGATACATAAAGAAAAAGAGTCGATCTCTTATATACGGATTTCATGCAGTATGTTATATATCTTTTTGGGTGCTAAAAAAAAGTGTAAAGCCCTTCTTTTTGTGTACTGGATATGACTATGGGTGTGTGCATATGACTCTTCTAAGGGAGAGTGTCAGTAGTAGAAAGCTGAAAAAAAACTGTGAAGGCGCTATCTTTAAGCTATAGGCTCCATCGCGATCGTTCACTAGAAAGTCTCTTGAAGCTTTGAGTGGCTATAGCTCGCTGCCCGACGGCTTATGTTCCCTGCTTAATTCACTGGGTAACACTCCCAAATATTAAGAAGTGGTTGCCTTATATATCGCAAAGAGAAAATAACCCTGAGGCGTAGTACGCGTACCATTAACGTGAACGATAAATCTGAATATTTATGGTGGTTTGATTTGTTGGGTGGGCAAGAAAGAGCGATGGGCGGGAGTAGATGGGCATGGCATAATGTATTATGATTTGGCAAATGGAACCATCATCAGCAATATGCCAACATTCATGACATGGCAGATTTAGACCTAGGTGGTAGGGTAGATAGGCATGCTCTAGTGCACTATGATTCGGCAAATGGAACCATCATCAGGCAAAACTACCAACATCAACTGATGCAATTGAGAAGAGTAAGGGGAGCAATATGCCAACATTCATGATGTGATAGGTTTCCAATAAGAAGATATTTCGAGTTGTGAAGAAACACTGGTTCAAGAAATGTTTGCAACTCCAATCTGAAATGCCCCGCTGTTATTAGTAGGCAGTATTTCTTCCGATTAACATAGGTTTCAATAGGTCACTTAAGATTTTTGCGAACGATGCTTCCATACTTGGGTTATTTTGCAGATAGCTCTTCAAGGTCAGTTATCTGCCTCGCGTCCAATTTCTTTTTTTTGCATAAAAGACGAAAAAAGTGATGACCATTATTGGAGTAAAATAATTCTTAACTCTTTTACTAAAAAATTGCCAGACACTTATTGCCATACCTAAAAAAAATATGAAATATTTTATATATGAGCATAAAAATTTATTTGTAAATATGCAGACAGAGAAGCCTTGAAAAGTAAGCTGGACTACGTCAGACACACGTAATTAAATGATTATTAAAATTTTATTTTTTTATCTCAGAATCATTGGTTTAATCAAATCATTATAATGAGTTGCCATACCCCCTAAGAAAAACAAAGAAAGGATGATAAACAGTAAAATCACTGAAAGCGTATACTAATGTAAATGAAATAATAAAGAACAGTGTAGTGCAGTGTAGTGTGTGTGTGCATGTGTGTGTCTGTGGTTTTTAGGGTAATATGCACATGCATGTGAATAGTGTGCGGGAAAGAAGGAAATGGTCAAAAATTATTTACTAGTACGCCGCAAGCTATCTGAGATATAAGAAAGAAATGATGGGCAAGATAATGCAATTGTTTGCTGCACTTGACATTACACACAAAAGAAATTGAAAAGAAAACGTAACGCAACATATAAAGGGAAGAGAATATGAGATAGAGATAGAGAAGAACGAGGAGGCTAAAAATAAAATGCATACAAAAAGTAATGAAGACGATCGAGCAGCAATATAAGCACGCACGTAGTGATAGTCTTGCATATACATATGCTCATGTATATAAGTATGTATGTATGTATGTATGTATCATACAAAATGCCATTGTCGACGCTAGACTTTAGTCTGATATTATTGCGTTTTGTTTCTCGCTTTTTTGTTTTGAGTATTCTTCTTGTTCTTGTTGTTCTTGTTTTTTCAATTTACATTAGCATTGTAAAGAAATAAGAAATATATGGACTCTACTCAGGTACGTGTATAAAATTCAAGTACGCACATATTAACAACAATGTATTATTAAAGTCGCGCCCCTAACACTGTAAGTTCATTGCAGATCAACAAAAAGGAAATTGAAAAACGTTGTGCGAACTTGTCTCTGCGATCGTCTGCCAAAAGCAATGCACTTTATATATATATATATATATATAGTAACCTAACGTCTTTTTTTTCTTGTTGCCTTCTTTTTAAATAGCCATCATCTTTGAGGCTATAATTACTGTATGTGTGCATATATGTAACGCATGCATACATATATAATATATAGTGCACATGAACGTAGCTTTTTCACACATAACTAACGTCTCAATATGGCCGACAATAATAATAATAATAATACTAATAATAATACGAGATAAAGGAACGCTTTCGCAATGCTCGGTTAAGGCTGATATTTTAGTTAAAATATTTAATTTCTATATAGCAATATAAACATAAGATCAACCCTAACCACTCATTGTGAAAACACAAGATCTCTGAGAGATCATTCAAACAGAACAGATTACGTGCACGCTCACGTTCATTTACTTTTCAATAATATAATGATAGTAGTTTTATACACGTAATTATTAAATTCACGGGCACTCAGGGATGAACGGGATGTCGTCTTAAGAAATCTGAAATTCAATGCAAGTGAATAAAGCCCCTAAGTAAGTGAGAAAGAATGTAAATATTGACTTTTGTCAGTTTATTTATTTTTTTTTTTTTTTTGAAATTTGAAAGAAAGCCAGAAAACAAGCACACACATTCACACGGATACAATGTTCAGCTTAACTTACTTATCATCACCTTGCATTGGATACACCGGTCATTCAAGTAATTGCAACAGGATTATGTCATTAGCATAAACATACGAAAATAAATCTGTTCGCATTATGCAAATGTCCTCCTCGATCTCATCGCGATGCAAAGCGAATTAAAAACAATTCAAAAACTTATATTCAACTGCGACCGAATCTTTTATACCCTAAAGGCAAAAACAAATAAACGAACGACATTTTCATGTTCTGTTATAAGGAGTGACTGCGTCTGATTTTTTCTTTTTTGTCGCAAAGGGGCGTGGGCGTTGTAGGCATGACCTTGGAAAAGTTTAAATCAGATTCAAATTATTTTGTAAATTTGAAGGCGATATCTTCATCTTCGCTAGTGGGAGATTGTTTAGCACAAGTACTACATATTTGTGCAGGCAGACAGATGGACATGTTAAGATAAATTCCGAATTTGAAACTAACCAAAAATTTATACACTTTTGAACATTTGCTTCTGTTTGTTATATGCAGAGGTTTTGAAAAAGCAACGAAATTATTGCACACCATAAAATTGAGTGGGCGTGGCCTGTACAGATGCTACAGCATTGCCCAAAGAATATGTATTCGAATTTTTGTACATTTATGTACTGGAGTTTATGAGTAAGGAAAAAAAAAAAGAACTAATTTGTTATTGTTATTCGTTATTCGTTGACGTGACGCTGTGAGCGCGCCCTTCGACTGATTTGACCCATTTTCAACGTGCAAGAGCTTCCAATGTTTCTGCCAAATTAGAAGTCGATAGCTTTATTTTTCCGGCGAGGAGAATGTTTACAACAGACATTACAACAGACGGACAGACGGATGCTGATCAAGAATGTATGTGCTTTATGGGATCTATGATGCTTTCCTTTGGGCGTTGCAAACATTTTAACAAAATAAATATACCCCTTGCTCTTCGGTGATGAGTATAAAAAATATCCCAAATAACATCGACATGTACACAGGTAGAACATATGTTCCACAAATAAAGTGTAAACTGCGTGTATGCATAAAAAATCAAACAGGAACACCGCCAAGTTGTTATACAAGTTGAATATTTTATATATTCAATGCAAAGAACTTGTTATACGTAGTTCAACACTGGATTGATTCTTGAACACGACGTTCAAATAGAATTTCATATGTTCATCAAATAATTTATATAGAAAAGTTATATAGAGACGGCTGAATGAATTCCTTTAAAAGTAAAATCGTTTCTTACTCCTACTTTTTTCTGGCTACTTTCCTAATCTCTTTAAAGTAGTTAAATAAAAAAACTTTTTGACGTTTTTTATCCTCGTCAGCGAGTGATGAAGAATGTGTACAACTTTTCTAATGCTCATAGAAAAGCTTCAGAGACCCCTTAAAGCATATATGTGACGCTAAATCGATTTAAGCATGTCCGTTCCTCTATCTGTCCATCTGTGCAATGTCTATTCCAAGCATTCTTCTGACCACAAAAACGGAGCTATCGACTTCAAATTTGACAGAAACATTGCAGGTTTTTGCACGCAGATTGGCCTTGAAACTAAGTGAAATCGGTCCGAGGACACACCTATAGTACCATGTAAACTTAGAATAGCCATATTTTTCAAAGAAGCAATAAATTGGTTTTTTGCTCATTACTCATAAACTACAGCCGGTAAACCTGCAAAAATTTGAATGGATATTCAATGGGCGATACTGTGGTACCTACACAAAATGGGAAAAATTGACCACGCCTACCCGATACTATAATCTATCAAAATTTATTATTATTTTTTTAAAATAAATTTGTAACAAATGGAACATGCACGTCCGTGCGTTTGTCCATCTGTTCCATATTCTCCCGTTTGCAAAAATGAACACATCGCTTACTCCATTGGCGAACGCACTGAAGATGGTTCGAAAATTACGCAAAATCTGCTTGTTGTCTGGCAAACTCATTAGTGATGAAAACGAGAAAATTGAGAAAATTCCCTTTTGTAATAACGATTAGAAGGATTACTGAAGGAATGGTAACAAATTAGTTGCCGTTTACCGATATTTTGAATATGAAGCGACTAGCAAAGAAAAGTCCTCGCAAAATTGCTGAGCTTTTGGAATGTTGTCAGCATAACATGAAGACGTAACAGAAGTGCCTGTCGAGATTTTCACTCCTTTTTCAAACCTAAGATGACATTCAAAGAAAATTTGTTATGCATTAGTTTACTACGTCATTATCCAGTTTAGATTAAATATTAGATTAAACAAAGGCGAAATAGTCGGCCGAACAAAATCGTTTCACTAATATTTCTCGGACATCGAAAACCATGTTCTGAAAGGCGTAAACACCTGTTCTTTCAATTATTTGTCGACATCGGGTTTCTTACCCCTACTCCTATGTCGACTATATGTCGACATTGTATTTCTTATACCAAATTCCATGTTGACTATATGCCGACCTTGCATTTCTTACTCCAACTCCCATGTCGACATTGTATTTCTTGCTCCAGCACCCATGTCGAGTAAGTCACGACATGGTATTTCTTGCTCCAACCCCCACGTCGTCTATGTGTCGACATTATATTTCTTGCTCCAATGCCTATGTCGACTACACCTACCTTGTATACCTTGCTCCAACTTGTATGTGTCCCAACATTGTACTTCTTGCACCAATCCTTATATTATTTGAAATTATTAATAACGAAGTTTGTGATCAGTAAAGAAAATAAGGAATACAAAAGGTTAAAGGACGCCTTTGAAAGAGAGGACATTATTATTATTATTACTATGATCAATTTAACCAGAGAAATAAATTCTAAGACTAAACTCTACCGCACTTGAGATATGTACCCACGACCATTGAGTTGTTAGTCGAGATCCTTTGCTTACTTTGCCACTCATTCGGTCAATCTTTTGAATATTAAATTGATTCGATTTGAGAAATTCAAAAATTCCTGTTATATTTTGATCAAGTCATATAATGCAGATATTTTTTGTTCAAATAAATTTCTTTCCTGTTTTGGTTACGCTTACGCATACGTTTTTAAAAACAACCTATCATTTATTTTATATCGTCGTCCTTTGACATTTATTATTACGAGGTTTTTTGTTTTTTTTTTTTGTTTTTTTTTTTAACATCGTTATGTTTAAGTGCATTTATTTGTATGTTTTACCTGTAAAACGTTATGTTTTTCATACATCAACAAAAATATAATTATCGTGTTATACATGGGCTTACATGTGTATAAACATATGTAATTTCGTTTAGTGCAGGATCGCCATGCTACAATTTTAACTATTTGTTTCGCTTTTCTAATGTAAATAATATTAGAAATAAATGTATTCTTGCAAACATTTCTATGCACATAAAAAGTTAGTTGCGCTCCAACTTTGCTTTCCTTTGCATGTTGACTTTACAGTAATTTATATTGCAAACAAAATACATTGATAGACATAATTAAAAAAAAAATATTTATTTATTCTTCTTCTTGTTGTTTTTTTTTTTTTTGTTTATTATTTTAACCCTTTAATTAATTTTACGATGGTACATAAATAATGCTTTTAAAAAACGAAAAGATTTATTTTCTCGAAGGTACAGCCCCCTCCCCTCTTCCCTAAGAAATTGCTTGAATTAATTCATTAATTAGAAGTAAAAAAAATTATAAATTTTAAAGAGTTTTTTTACTTTTTATTTTACAATTAATTACAACAAAAAGAAATTTTTTTCCTACTCAATGGATTTAAAAAAAAAAAAAAAAAGAGAAAAAAAATGCTCTTCTTTGTTGCGTTGAGAAAGAAGCAATAAATAAAAATTGCATGATAAGAAGTTATTAAATTTGCAGCCAGTCGCGATTAACCGAAATACATTAAATGATAGATTGCTTAACTTAAACAGGTAATGCTTCTGTCCATTGCATATATTGGTTTAAGACTATGCTTTTCTTTATTTTGTCTAAGTATCTTGTGTTGGCCGCAAAAACATGTTTCAATGATATTATATATAGAGTTTGAGTTTTCGAAAACGAAAAGAATGAAAGGCAACGAGATAAATAATATGCTGTACATACATACACGTATGTGTACGTATATATTATGTATATGCATATATATGAATGTTTGCTTGTATGGACGTATGTATGTATGTATGTATGTATGTATGTATATTATATATATATATGTGCAAATACATATGAAAAGTTCTTGAAAATTCGTTACGACAAAATTTTAGGCCAAAACCAAGTAGAAAACCAGTAATGTGTAGAACGGCAAAAACAAGTAACAATCAACAGTTGATATCATTTAAAATGGAACTAAGATCATGATCCTCGGAATTTGCATTTCAATATTTGCATAAGGTAATCTGTCTTTCAATAAATCTTATGCGGAAAAAATATCGCTTTTATTAACAAATACAACTTTTAATGGTTGTCTGTAAAGGCCCCTTTACGTCCCTTTGCGCTTAACATAAAATCTTGTGTTGTTGTTATTGTTGTTGTTTTTTTTTCTTTGGTGTTAAGCTTTTCCAGTAAAGCATTTAACTGATCAATGTTGGGGTTAATTCCCATCTTCTTTCTTGTCAAATAATATTCACAAACAATAGCGACCCACTAACTAGGGAGCAGATTATCTTGGAGAAGAAAATCTTAGCAACAACAAAAGATAGAAAATAAAATATTACAACTTGCCTCGAAATAGTCAATGGGGCATTCATTCATATTCACAGATATCCAATATCGGCAGTTGTCACAAACAGTTTAAAGTGAGTTAACGTCTTAATTTGATCGCTATCGTTGGTCTCGCAAGACGATTGTACTGAAAATTAGAATCCTACTCAGCAGGATTTCAAAATTAAAACAAATAAAAACACTTTAGTGGCCGATGCCACATTGCAGCTGTTCATGTAAGGACTGTTCAATTTGAGACCTTATATGGGAAGTGGTCGCAAAAGTGGTCCAATCCAAAGCATTTTGAATAGCGGTCGCCCTTCGGTCAAAACATGTCGGTGCAGCAAACTTCATCAAAATATTTCCAAAAATTATGGCCCGAATGTTAAATAAGAGGAAACAGGACAGATGCCATTTCCAATAGCGTTCGTGCTTGGGCAAGACCACGGCAGTGTACCAAATTTCATAAGAATATCTCAAAAATTGCATAAGAATATCTCAAAAATTGCATAAGAATATAAGTCGAATAGACGTCCATTACTTGTCAATCACCGTCTCGTCGCCGAGGGTTGAGGGGTATATTCATTTTGTCGAAACGTTTGCAATGCCTAGCAGGTAGCTTCAAAGACCAACAAAGTTCTTGATCAGTATCAATTTCTAAATCAATTTAAGCATGTCCGTCTGTCCAATTGTCCGTTTTTCCGGTTGTCCATCTGTCCGGTTGTCCATCTATCTGGTTGTCCATCTATCCGGTTGTCCATCTGTACGGTTGTCCGTCTGTCCGTTTGTTGAATACCTGTCGTAAATATTTTCCTGGCTGCAAAAATGAATCTACTGGCGTCTAGTTTGATAAGAACATTGGAAGCTCTGGCACGCAGGTACCACGCCTACAGCGTTAGCCCAACTGAGGACCCCCCTGTTTTTCAAAGGGCAAAACAAATTGTTTCTTTGCTTATTACTTACGGACTACAGCTGATAAATCCACAATTCTTTGAGCATATATTCTGTGGCTAAATAATACCTGCGCAAAAATGGAACCAGTCATCCCTACACAAGATTATAACGTATCTAAATTTCACTTTTTTGTCAAAAGCTTTATAGCGCACCGAAACAACCTTCAAA
This sequence comes from Glossina austeni, assembly GCA_000688735.1. Taxonomy (NCBI): domain Eukaryota; kingdom Metazoa; phylum Arthropoda; class Insecta; order Diptera; family Glossinidae; genus Glossina; species Glossina austeni. The sequence goes on from KK502701.1 coordinate 68,302, forward strand.
AACCCCCTAAAGTATATAATTTCTTGGCCAATTGCAAACTCAGAATGCACCTAAAAATCTCCCTCGGTTTGTCTGACCAACTGTCTTTCCGGTCAACGGAAAGTAAGATTAAAAGACCCCCTAAAGTATATAAATTCTTGACCAATTGCAAACTCAGAATACACCCAAACATATCCGTCTGTTCGTCAGTTCATCTGTTCTGCTGGCCAACTGTATAGCGTCTGCAATAAACTTTCTCCTGTTCGCAAAATGTAAGATATCGCCTAGAAATTTATAAAAGAATTTGAAAATACTCCAAACCAGCCAAAGGGCAAACCTACAATTCAACAAAAAGTTGGAAAATTTTCACACGCGTTGTTTTTCGCTCGCTACTCAAAAGCCACGCAGGACATACGATAAAAATTTCGTTTACTATTCGACAAAAGTAAAAAAATTCAGCCACGCCCACCCAATATTAAAGAGTATGGAAATTTGGGAAATATTTTTCAAGACAACGATGATGGGTATAAAAGATTCGGTCACAGCCGAATATAGTTTTCTTACTTGCTTGAGTTTGTTTACTTAAAATATCTTCTTCGCAGATTGAAATTCGTAAGCACACGAGCCTTTGGCCACAATTAGAAAAGAAATCGTATCATTTTATTACGGTCTTACTTACTGTGAGTAAAATGTTAAACGCTCGGGTCGATTTTACGACTTACAGTTTGGACAGCGATCAATAAGGTGGTGCCAATTTTCAAATTACATTCATTCGCAATCAATTTTCGCTCTATATTATCATCAACTAACTTACATAGATATATATTCAATACGCTTTCTTATACATATATGTGAATATACATATATGTGGATATACATATATATACATATACGTATGCATACATATATATACATATATATATATATATATGTATGCATACATATATATATATATATATGTATGTATATATATACATACATATACATATAACCACATGTATATATATGTATATATATATATAATTATATATACATGTATATTTAGTCATTTATCTACAATTCAATATACGAGCAATTACTTATTTGAAGGGAACAGCACAATAAAGTTCATTTTAATACAAATCTTTTCAAAGTTGCCTGCTTCACCTTTAGTTGCATTTTATTACATTTACTCTAAACTAATATGATGTTATTCCACCTGCTTCGCGTGTATCTTGTATCCTAATGTCTGATGATAACGTCAAATTATTTTTATCTTTTAACTCACTAGATCACCCCTATAGCGAGTTGGCATCATTCCAAATTTTTTTAGTTTCATTCACAAAAACAAAAACAAAATGTCTTTTAGCAGAAAACCATCTGTATGCGTTGTCGTCTTTTGTCGCCAATTACCATCAACGAGAACACGTCGTACACTATTTTGATTTGAAAACTTCTGTTTAACCAGAACTATTGACTGAGTGATTAATAAGGCGAGAGAGAAACTTGTTATGTTTAACAGAGTTTTTCAAAAAAAAAAAAAATTTGTTAACTGACATGTAATTATGAGAGTTTTATATGATTTTTGAATATGCGTCGACACTTTGGCCACGCAATTTTCACAACGACCCTCGCTCGATTCGATTAACATCGAGTAGAAGTAATTTTTGTATTGCATTCTTGGATATCTACCACAGTAGCATAAACTATCGCTTATCGTTCTTGATCAATCTTGTTAAACGGGGTTCTATAGTAAGAGTAAACTTTGCCAATTAAACGGATTAAAATAGCACGAAACATGTTTTCTACGGATTGGATCGAATGTTTTAGTATTTTTTCATTGCTAAATGACGCGTGGATTCACTGGCATTGTATGCCTTGTTAGCGTGAAATAAACCGCCTATTAAAACATTATGCATAAAATCATATTTTGTTCGCACGATATATCTTATATATTACTCTGCGCGTATAGTACATAGGCGAGATTGACTTTTAATACAATTTACCAGTAATTGCTAGATAGTGATAGTGCAAGCTAAAGTGTTTACCCTATCATTCAGATATGGTTATGTGTGATAATTATAGCGAATCTATTCGTTGTGATAATATGTAATGTCTGTAATTCTAAAACAATAATCTCTTAGAAGGGGCAAATTAAAAGTTGTTTGACATCCCTGTGTGCTAGCGATTGAATCGGTTCTTTCAACTTACAACAAGAAAGATGGCGGTGAACCGAAAACGAAATTAGTTTTCGTGATTTGATTAGGCGAACAAAAACCGGGAAACATCAATGGACGCACAGACAGGCGAGACGAACAGATGTTCAGGGAATCGGACGAATATACCATCTGATGGGTAGACGAATGGAATGCGATTGGGTAGATAGATGAACGGAAAGAAAAGGAAGAGAAGGTATAGACAGATGGAAATAGAGGCGAATGAACAAAAAGCTTCAGGAGCAGATGGGCGAAAGGACAGAGAGGCGAAGGGATGGGTAGTGAAATGGACGGATATTGAAAGATGATGGGCAAGCGAACGGACAGATAAGCGAAAGGGGCAGATGGGCGAATGAATAGAAAAAGAGGAGAAGCGCAAGGGATAGAGAGATGGAAATAGAGGCGAATGAACAAAGAGCTGCAAGAAGAGACAGGCGAACGGACGGAAATGGACGGATATTGGATTTAATGGGCAAGCGAATGGACGGATAGGCGAACGGGGCAGATAAGTGAACGAATAGAGAGACAAACGGACGGGCCTTGAAATGGACGGATATGGGATCTGATGGGAAAGTGTATAGACGAATAGACGAATAGAGTAGATAGCAAATGGGAAGTTAGCCGATTGGATAGATAGGCGAATGAGACGATGGGGGAAATGGGCAGGTAGACTAATGAACAGAATTGGACAGCAAGCTGGAGGGATGGAAAGATCGACGTAGAGGTGAACGAATAAAGAGCTGCAATGGCGGGAAACGGTGAGAGAAACGAACGGACAGAGAGACGAAGGAACGGGCAAAAAAGTGAACGGACCGGGGATCTGGTGAGCAATCTTATGGACGCGTCAGTCGACAAAGAAATGAAAGAAGCGAGACCAATCTGATGCAAGTACAGGTGTGCGCCTAACTGAACGAACGGGAAAGGGATGGAAAGATGAAAAGATGTCTCTGGTATCTTTTGTACACACCTGAATATGAACATCTTTCCTTGCCCAACGCCTGATAGCACACAGGATCTCATAAGTTACGCTAACTATCCTCCCTCGGCAAGTGGAGACAATTTACAGAGCTCACGGTTGACGCAATTCCAGAATGAGGGCGAGTACGTTGCTTTCCAACGTAGACTAGCTCTTTACAACACCGCAAATAATGAATGCTACTCGACTTTTTGTGAACAGTGCCGAGCTCCGCTTTACCCAAGAGATTAGTTTACAGTGTACTGTAGGCAGGTTATAATCTAAATAATAGTTTGAAGTTCATTCTACCATACAATACAGCGTAGCATTGTATTGTATTGTTTAAGGGACTTCGGATGCTTAATCCTCTCTGTGGTCAGCATCTTTAGCACCAATGTGCAAAAATATGTAAAGATATGCAAAATTACTATACCTTGCAGTTAAGCATTGATGATGTGTAGCACGGTGAGTAAATCGCTTATTGATAACCGCCGAAGCGGAACATTAAAGATTAATTTTTCCAGTAACTGTCATTACTTGTTTTAATTTACATAAAAAAGCAGAAGGAATTGTACAATGATTTGAAAGGAACAAAAGAAAACATTGCAAAGTCAATGTAAAGCTTAACATACTGACCTTCTTACTAGTTGCAATTTTATTTATTCCCATCATCTATACATGAAATTATAATCGAAAGCATATTAAGTGAGTTGTATCATAAATCGGCGAGCAATATATACGCATATATGTACATTTACATACATACATATATATACGTGTCACAATGTAAAGCAAGCAAATCAATTCAAAATGTAAATAAAGTTGTTAACGACCGAATAGTTGGATTGGCCGAGAGAGCCTTGCATTTAATATACAAGTGAACAAAGTTCAGGTTTTTTTTTTCCTTTTTTTTTTTTTTTATTATTAAATTTACAGCAATATTGTTAATGAAATTCAAATTGCATGCACGCATTCTCTACAACATTCTGTATGGGTACTAAATACATACATACAAATGCGTAAAGGTACATATGCACATGTATGTATGTTTGGTGCCAAATTGACAGTTGTACATGTGGTGGTCAGTGTTTGTGACAGACACACAATCACTGAGAGTATTTTCTCTACGATTAAGCAAAAAAAAAAAGGCAAACAACATAAAAGCTGACAGTATTGGCTAAAAACTCATTTCGTTTCAAGTGTTTTATTACATTTTGATTAGTTTTCAATTAACGGTATTCGCTCAATTTACCTGACGGTCTCGTTAAGTTTTGTCTGCACTGCAATTTAAGAAAAACATTATAAATAAAACATTAAATTCATGCACACACACGCACACACACACGCACACAGACACACAATTATTTGCAACATACTTTAAGCTCTGAAACTTAACGCCGTCGCTGGGTAGAAAGACAACAAAGACCAAAGCATAAGCAAAGCAAAGAAAGCAACTTAGACTTAGTAAAGTGCATCTACTTTTATAAATTGTTATAAACTAACGTTTAAAGCTATGTGTATACTCGATTACGAGATGAGATTATGGAAATTAAAAAAACAAAAAAAAAATAAATGAATTTTCTTATTATATATCTGTAAGCACTTCGGCTAATGCCGGTCCATGGTTCAATAAAGTATATATTTTAATATTCTTTAAGTTATATTTCATATAAATTAGTTAACAACAATCACAGAATTTAAACCGGTTCTCAAGTGGTCTAAATTACGTCACAAAGCATGTGCAGCAACAATGTGCGTGATTGTGTGGCAAAATGTTCGAATTGCAACGAAACTAATTTGCGCGTCATTTAGCCATCTGCTCTTAACTATCTCTTTTATTGAAAGCTCCATATATAAGATGTAACATGGGACAGACATGCAACATACATATCTGAAAATCCCATACATTTTAAAGAAATTGAATGAGTTTTTGTACTCGCAAGAAGAAAGATATCGGAAATATAGCGTCGTGTAGTAAGCGTACCATATATCATGATATCGGGGTAAAAATCGGCGTATATCATCGAAGTATATATAGGAATATTGAAGTATATCATTGAAGTATTTCTTAGAAGGATATTCCATACATTTACATACATATTGAAATGCCGAAGTGATCACTGGCATGTCGGACTATATATCGCAGTATAATACGTCAGCGAGAGAGGTCATAAAGTAAAAATATTGTCGATAAACGCGCTGCGTACTTGTTTGTGTGTATGGAGACAGAATGTATGACAGAGTTGAGGCACAAGGAAGCTTGCGGAAGTTTCAAAAATTTGATTCCAAAATTTTTCTTATAACTCTTCCGAAGTTTCTTCTTTTTTTTTTCTTTTCATACTCAGCGGATGCTCCCGTGTAATACAGTGAGGGCCAGAAAGAAGAAGAAGTATAGAAAAGATAGTATAGGGAGATGACCCGAGTGCATCTGTTACCCAATCGGCAAAGGTTACGCCCACTCACTCTACCTACGATCAAAGTAAACTTTACCGCATCTAACAGTGACTTGTTAGTTGCGGATCTTAAGCACTCGACTAATCTAGCGGACAAGTTAGACTCCCCACTGTTTGTATTTCCTTTAAGCCTTTGAACTTACTCTTGAATTCATCTTTAATAAAATCAGTCCTTCAGTCTAAGGTTTTAAGAGTTTTTACTCGAAAAACTTCAGGCATACAAACATGATTGAGTAAACTCTACCCGCGAATACTGTTGCGCTTGTTAGTTGCGCTTGTTAAACGCTCGACTAATCTTGGGAGCAAGTTAAATTCCTCACTTGTTACTGTCACTCACCTTTAAACCGTTGAACTTACTCTTGAGTTCATCTTTATTAAAATCTTGGCATTAAAATCAGTCCTTCGGTCTGAGATACTGAGAGATTTCGCACGAAAAACCTCAGGTATATAAACATGATTTTTATTTTATATTATGAACAACCTATGCAACTATATCGTCTAAACCTATTAATAGATCTTTGCTTTATACTGCATTTGGATTTAATTAATTTCCGTGTCATTTACATATAATTATAGAATTTATTAGAGACTTCCTCATTTCAGAGTAAGTAGTTAGTGATAAGTATTTAGAAATTCGATCCAAAAGCGAAAATAATTTTTTTTGTTTACCACAATGTACCCACTCATTCAAGCCAAACAGAGTCCACTTCATGTCTGTTCGTCCATATGTTTTTTGCGACAATACCTTAAAAATTCACAATATATTATAATAAGGAAAGGTGTTATAATTCACCACAAAGACAATATGGATGAATGGTTTACTTGTTTCTTTTTCGTGTGAATAACTTAATACTTTTTTCTTTTTTCAAATATATTAAAGAGAAAAACAAGCTTTTTCTCTTTGCACTCAACAAGATTTCTTTGGTATCAACTTACACTTGACATTAACTTTTAAAGAAAACACTTATACAAAAACTTGGACAAAGAGATTTTGCAACGAAATGTTAAATGTATAAGCGAACGTTACCATGTTAAGATTTTTTTTGGGCTGACAAAAGAAATTGGATCTAATTACACGGATCCTAAAGATCATGAAATCAGATCAAATCAGGTTTTTGTAGAGAACTTTTCCCCGATGATTATACAACTCACTCGAACAGTATTGGTGAAATATAGCAAAACTACAGCAGAAATGCTTTTTTGTTTTCATTCGGCTGTACTCATAACAATGCGTGCTTTATAATTTAACAAATGAAGCCTGACTTACCTGATTTTCTTTGAAGTTGCATTACCCTGTTGCTGCATTTGCTTTATTGTGCGCTAATACAGCAGCTTTAAGTTTGTTACACATATGTTTGCTAAAGTAAGTAGGACCCTCTCTCTCTCTCTCTCTCAGAGTGGCATTTTTGATCAATGGCACCTATTGTTGACTTTCTGTCCTTTTGGCTCTCTTCCTCCTTACACCCATATATGCTTAAGTTATCCCCCTTTACCCATTTCCCACTATTCACTTATCCTACCATACCCACTTCCCACTATTCACTTATCCTACCATACCACTTTCCCACCATCCACTTATCCCTTTTCCATTTATTATCTCATCCTCTCACTTCTTTATACCATTTAATATTAATTTGTTTGCTAAGACACCAAGTTTCAAAAACATCTTAAAAACGGTTGAACAAAAAAACTTCCCATTTTTTTTTTATATTCGCCTGGCATACCTGAATCAATCAAGTTTCAAGGACTTATTAAAAAAATGTGTGTTTTTCACATTTTCTCAAAGGCATTTTCATAAAATTTCACGTAGTGTTCACAAAGATATCTCAAGTATTTCAAGTTTGACAAACTAGTCTTCCCAATCTAACCTTAGCCTTACAGTTCTATATATGGAACTCTGCTGACTATATTATATTGCCAGGTTAGGGCCTTCGCAGAGTTGTATTAAGGTGATTGACAAATTGATTTACTAGTCACATTCCGATTTAATTTCACTTCGTTTAGCAATAGATGTAGTCCCAGTCAATTTGAAGTGAATCGAAAGTTATAGGCGGAAATTCAAAAATTGTCGGTGTTTTTCTAGTTTATTTAAGTTTTTTCTACATTGTCTGCCTATTTGCAAATAGATTGCGTCCATTTTTGGACCACATATTCCTAATCGATCAGGAAATATTTGTGCCAATTTTCAGCTTTCTATCTTTACAAAACTTTGATAAATCGATTGGTAAAATATTTACTTTCTTGATCGCAGTAACATCATGAGTCGATTGATGACATGCTTGTCGGTTTATTCCGATTATCCGGCACATGTTCATCCATCCATCCGTCCGTATATGTAACTATCCAGTTCTAGTCTAGTAGTATCGAGTCGCTAATTTGTTCGTCTCTCTGTCTGTCTTTCCTCCATTGCTGGCACGTATGCAATAGGAGACTAAAACTTCACATATATATGTTTAGTTAAGCACTGTAGATTATGTATGCGAATGTCCTTGAATAAGCCTATGGTTTGCTGAGCTAAACCTAGATATAAATTTTATTAATCAAAGGCATCTCAACGTTTAAAAAGCCTTGCTTTACTCATTTTCTACATATAGACCTCATCCCCCATTGGTTCGCTTCTCCGTCCCTATTGACACGTATAGAAAACTATAAATGACACTTGAAAAGTTTTATGCCTAAGTTGGAAAGTAGGGCTTCAATCAACTTTCCACAGTATTGCACGACTACAGTGATCGTATTTAACCTCAAATTTTAGTCTTGAGGACTTTAAGACACTTCCTCACTCTTCATCCTACTAAGACAAATTACTAGTCACTTTCGTTCTAGTGAAAGAATTGCAAGCAATTATAGCTTTCAGTGACTCTCTTTAGTGATTGTCGATTCTAGGCGGCCTATATAACGTCATTGTTAATCAATGAAATCTGGGAAATTTTATAACGCCAATATTGAGATATTTTTCCCTCTGGTCAGTCTAACTAATCGTCGCGATTAAATTAAGGCTTGAAGTGAAAACGACTGCCATTGACTTCTCAGCATTGACCAACAAATGGCTTTCAACTGTTTATAAAAATTTATTATATTATTTGCCGGGATTGTGGCTCTCTTCGATCAGTCATTACTAATATCGATCAACTAAAAGCTTTAAATGATTGAAAGCAAATAAAGATCAAATTCAAACTCAATACGCATTAATGAACTGCCTCGGAATATTTGCAAATATTTTTACTTTGAAATTTCAAAGAGTTCTTTGCTAGCTTTTCTTGTGCCCATAAGTGATATTGTTCAAGTCAATGCTTCGACCAAAAGCAAGTATAGATCAGAGTTAACCTTAATATTCAATAATGAACTGCCTCCAGATATTTATGAATATTTTTACTTTGAAATTTCTGTTTTGCGAAACAGTTCTCTTTTCTACAGGCCATTACTGATATCGTTCAAGTCAATATTTCGATATCAGACGTAACCTCAAAATTAATTACTGAATCCTTTTGGGAGAAATATTTCTCATTGAAATGGAGCATCGCGCACCTTGATCAATGATTAATCAAAGATTCAAATGATATCAACAATTTCAGAGATCTCATATGATCGCAATATTGGCTAACTAATTAAACAATTCATTTAATTCATTAATCCAATGAAGCATGCGATACCCCCGTCTGTCTTTTTATAGGTGAACCTAACAACGTAATTTTGTGTTTAAAAAAAC
>KK502701.1:93675-124558 GCA_000688735.1 Glossina austeni
CCTCTCCCCCTCCCATCACTTTGCACACTTTTTTCTAATCATCACCGGACATTCAAGTTCATATTGCGAGAAAAAATCTCCTTGTCCGAAGATTGAATCGAATTGAAGGGCCAGTTAGTGTTGATATCGCTTGCTTATCCGGCTTTTAATCCGAACCTTAGCATTGTTCAGACAACTCTTTTAAGCCTATGAGGCAAAAATGATAATTGATATCCGTCACGTATTAACAAATGTTTGCTATAGAAATGCACACAGCTTTAATGGCAAATAATATGGTCATATAAGGACAAGTGAAAAAAAACCGATCATTTCAGATAACTTCTACGCAAAATATCGGAAAGCTTATGAATTATTAAGATATAAAATTTCATACATAATATCATATCATAGGTATCTTCAGGCTATTGGCTATTTTCAAAAAAAAAATATTAGTTTGCAAAAAATACGCAAATCACACTACTACTGTCAAGTCATAAGTTGGAGAGAATGTCGGCAAATGGAGTCTCAAAGCCTGAGAATGTAAAGCAATGCCTTCAACGCGAACGTTATCATCATAATTTATCTTCAATGTACTTTCACAATAATTATTCATTTTCAAAAGGTAGGAGTTGCAGTCATTTTCAATATGTTCCGTCATTTTTTTCAATAAATTTTATTATTAATTCAATATGTTGCGCATTTGCGATTCGACTTTTTCTCTTTAATCCGTTTTCTTTTATTTATTTATTTTTTTTTTTTTTTTTTTTTTTTTTTTGTACTGCAAACCTGTTACAAAAGCAATCAAGTTGCATTCGTCATATTAAGGCGCTACTGAAGTCTGTGTACATGTACACACATTATTTAATTTTTTCCTTTTTTTGTTTTTGTTTTTTTTGCAAAACAATTGTTTCTTTTCTTCTTTGCGGTTAGTTTGTTGTTAGTGTTGTGCTTACAAGCTAGCTACCCAAACAAAAAATTATGTGCCTTAAGCATGATGTCTGAGTTTGGTGAATTGTTTTCATTGTTAGTCAGTCGGTCGGTTACCCTTTAAGCACAGAATGTCCAATCTTTAAGTTTCTCTTGGATCTTCATATGCAAAAAATGTGTGAAAAATGAACAAAAACCAAGAAATTAAATAATAATACATTTAATTGACTCTTAGGCTTCAAGAGCATCATTCGATTTTTTCATATTATTTTCATGTTCCTTCCTTCCTTCCTTGAAAATCAACTAACCTTTCCGCTCTTCATTAATCGTCCTTCTTATAGTTAACACTTTTGCTAAAGCTTTCCAGAAGACAATGAGAGAATTATCGCTTATGATATCCGAAATAATTTGTTTATTATCATCTCGTCATTTGTAGCTCGTTTGTTTGTGAGGATCATTAAATTTTTTTCCTCGCCTCGGCGGCTATTCCAGGCGTCCTTACCTTCGTTAGCAATATTCCCTCTGTGAACGAAAATCTCAATAACTCTTTTTGTTGCAATTCATTCTCCTTAACAATTTTACATCACTAACTAAGCTGCATAGTCCGAATAATTAAATAAGAACCTAGCGGCTAGAGATTATAATTTAATTCCTCATAATTAATTACGACGACCTATCGTCAGCGGTCGTCTGAGGAATTCATGCTCTCCTACCAAAGTATCCCTAATTCGACATCTATAACGGACGGTGGTGTGTTACCTAGTCGACGGTGCCACCCAGAAGAAGAAGGATGCGCGATATGCCTCCAATCGGTTAGTTAATCCCATTCGAAGTATGCCAACTAAGTTACTTCGAATGTCATATTCCCATTCCTTTCCATTCTTAGTTACCTACAGTTCTTACTTATTACGGCACGAGAATAACAAACTGCTTGCTGTAAAAGAAATTGAGTGGAAAGTAAAATATTCTTATCCTACTTATTAATAACTTACTAATAACTTATAACTACGTGTAGGAAGAAAACAAGCTCCTTCGTTTTGATCCTTACAAGTTGAGCTACATCTTTATACACATAAATCTTAAATCTTCTGGTATTGCATTGTATTGCGATTCCAATATTGTGAGAAGTGAGCACGCAAGAAATAGCTGAGGAAAAGGAAAGAATTGTTGGTTTTTCGGACGAAGAGAAATTCATTCCTAAAAAAAAAGAACAAGATTGCCCCCTCCATCTGTCCCATTTTCTTGTCTAAACATCGAATTGCTTTAGTACCATTGAATGAAGAACTAATTTAATCGAAGCTAATAATGGCTTTCATGCCCATTAGCTAGGGTTTGGAGATACATTTGAGAGTGCGCTCTTAGCACACAGACCTATACTTCAAAGATTTCGTTAAGTTCTTCGAGGTCGATTTTCTGATACCATCTCCTCGTTCGTTTATTTATCGCTCTATTTTTGAAAGTCTTGTAGAATCAAAGGGAAAAAAGATCGAAGAGAATTTAAGAATTATATCGGAGAGCAATCGTGACTACTATTACAGGACATTATACCTTCACAAATAGATATGAAGGTTGGAATCTGAAAAAATGCAAAAGAAGCTGAGTCGATCGTTAAGCCTTGGGCCATGAGCTACTAACAATCTCTTGCAGACTCTTAGAAAGTCTTAAGAGGCCGGCAGATTCATTAAGGACTTGTCATGTAACATACTTAGCCTTTGTAATTTCTTGCCTTCAACAATTCGGACCCTATTGTAATGTGGTATGATGTGGGCTCTATTGGGCTCCATTGGGTTACCGATTGGTTAGCACCACAGCTCGTCCTCTCACTTCAGTTTTTTTAGGCACTGGTCTTTTTACTTTAGTTTTTATATTTTAATCTCTAAAGGTAAAAGACTGTAATTTGGTAGCCCTTGTAACGTGGCATCAAATCGTCTGACGTGAGGATTGGTTACGTTTTTATATGAATGTAGGAAAGTTAACCTCATTAAAATATCTCAAAAATTGCAGATTGAGCACAAAAAACAAGGCGGACAGAAGAACAGGTAGTGATCGGTATAATGAAAGGCGGGTCTAACTCAAGCACATCCCGCACACAAACTTAACGACAAATGGTGCAAGGAATATAAAAATTATCATAATAATAGCAATAAGACATCGTAATAACCTAATATCGGGACCGGCCTGTTATGGTCTAAATAAACTCTACGAAAAAGGGCCAGCTACCACTTCTAACCAATCATGGGTTGAAAATTCATTCAAATTTAGTTGAAATGAATAAAATAATTATGAAAAATTACGATCTTTAAATATAGTTCAGAATGATATAATGTTCGCTTCATTACTCATTACTGCTTAAGATCCGTATATTGCTTAAGCATTTCATTTTATATTAACATAAGTCTATAAATATAGTAAAAACAACAAACATTTGGCTAAAGAAAGCGAATCGATCAAATTTAAAGTCGCACGTACACGCTCTTCTTTCGGGCCAGAGATTGCACAGTCTCGCTTAAGACAGAAGATAACACTTAAGTGATGGTATCAGGATTTATTCTCACAATTTGTGTTGTTATGCTTAACAATTACTTGCAGCACGTGCAAATTATACGCAGGTACGCATATCTACATATGTACATGTTTAGTTATTCTTACTTGATATAGATGTGAACATGTATGCTTTTTCCCATATATCAATAGTGTTTCCCAAATTTTTTAACAAAAATTTTTTCACCTTCACGTATAAAAATTGAATTTTTTTTCATACTCACACCACTTGTGGTCCACGGCCGTATTAATGGATGTATGCAAAACCCGAAAGGACTTGACATGGACCGACTTTTTATTATACCAAACGATTCAGAAAGTGATTGTGAATTCAGATTCAGAAGTTGGTTGGAAATGATAGGTTCTTGGGCCATGTCAGTGTACCAAAGTTCATCAAAAAATATCTCAAAAATTGCCAGTTGCGCGTTGAACACAAGAAAACCAGAAGCAAAGACGGACAGACATATTTAAACGGATTTAGAAAGTGATGCTGAAACTTGTTTGTGAATTCAAAATCACTTTTTTAATCGATCTAAATTTGTCTGTCCCTCTGTTTGCCTAGTTTTCTTGTCGTGTTGATATGTTTTGATGAAATTTTTGAATGCTATTGAAAATGGTTCGGATCAGACCACGTTTCATAGAGCACTTTTCATTTTGAAAAGTCTTTACATGCATAACTGCGTTAGGCAAAGAGGTGTAGGGCAACTAACGATGAGCCATGTCTCACTATAAGGAGGGCATTATTTATTTTCTTTTAAATATTTGCGAATACTATCTGCTGTAGCGTGTCTTGGTATCTTAATTAGATAGAAAAGACAAAAAAAAAAAAAAAATTAATTATAGTCCCGCAGCTCGGGGCTGTTCATTACCAAGCAAAACAGTAGCTGACAAGAAAGCAAGCAGTCATTTTGTGACTTTTAACGTGATTAATACGTTGTTATTAAAAGGAGATAATAATTATTTGATTAATGCAAAGACATGCAAGCGCGACTGATGAAAAAGAGTTGCTTTTGAAATTGTTAATGTTTAATGTATGTACAGAAAACACTTTACTACACACATGGACACAGTTACAGTTACAAATTTTAGAAAGAGACGAAACACCTTTACATTTATCATACAATAAAGTCCAATGGAATATTTTAGACGACTTTTCAAAATGTGTGCTTTCTCTCGATTGAAAAGTTATAAAAAAAAATTCATGAATAAATAAACGATATAGAAATTAAAATATGAAATTATAGTTTTTATAGAATCATTTATTTAATTTAATTGTTCTCCCTCTCTATCTCTCCCTCTGCATCTCTGTCTTTCTCTTAGATATACGAAAAAAAAGGCGAAAACTTGGTTATAGGGCTTATAACAATTATTACCTTATTAATAATAATAAGGTGCACACATACACTCACATACTCTCACAAACACACTCACAAACACACGAGCAGGTATCAACTTATTAACGAATTGTTACCCATTAGAGAAATAGATAAGGTGCACACACACATGTACACAGGTAAACACACGCAGATATCACCCTAATAACGGATTGTTAATGCTAAACATTCGAGAAATAGATAGCGTTTATAATTACATCGAAAGTAAATAAAATTTACTGCACACAAATCAAATTAAATCTAATTTTAAAACTTTTTATTCAATAAACAATTGAAATGAAAACGAAATCATGAAATGAAAAAATTAAAATATAATCAAAACCTTACCTACATACACACATAGGCACAAGATTAAATGCTAGCAGCGGGAAAGACAATTTCGGGCAACATCATGAGCAGTAGGTGAGAGGAAAATGCGTTTGAAAGATTGATGTCAATTAAAATAAACTTTACTATGATAACAAAAAACAAAAAAAATAAATAAAAGGGAAGGAAAGGAAAGGAAAGAAAAAAATGATAGAGAGAAACAGATTAAATCAATTTATGCAACCGCTAGGTCCACTCGACTTTGGTATACGGCAACAAACTGAGAAAATAAAATTTTCTTCTCCCTTTTCTCTCTCTCTCTCTCTCGCTAGCAATTGTTCTCTTTTCTTCTTTTTCTCTTGATATTTTTCTAGTAGCTTATTAGAGATTTCGCTACGTACCACAAAAAAAAAGAAAAATGAAAAAAATTAGGAGACGGGATGAGAAAGCTTTTATCAGCCCCTTTTAACCTTGAAGAAAATATTGCGATTTAGTTTAATTTAATTATGAATAAAAAGAATATATAAAATTTTATATCCGTATAAGTTAAGTTTACGCCGCCTAGTTGGCCTCACCACAGGCGATATATTAAATTTTGTCAAAAGTTTATAGCAAAATGAAACACGTGCGAGAGATCATATCGACCCTACGCTACCTTTACCGCATTTATTAGCGCATCGATTAACTGCGTAATTGTTTGTCCATCCAAACGAAACCAAGACGACATGCTCAAGCCTTTGCCTAGAGGGGCGAAATTCATATTTGGCTATCCGTCCTTTCGTCCGTCCGCTGTAGGGTAATCAGAAACATGCTCTGTAAAGCCTAAAATTTCTGCTTTGATTACAATTTTTAAAACTTGCTTCTATTTTTATATAATAAATTTCGTGAGTTAATTTCAAAATTATTTGAATAGATTTACAGATTCCCGCATAATTATTAAACTTGTTTGCTCATTTTAAATAACTATTTCAAAAGGTTGCTGAGAAAATTTTTGATTTATTCGCGTGCTCCGTATTTTTGCGCAAAATTTTGTATCTCCTACAGGTAGTAGGTTAATTTCGCGAAATCTTTTGAATTCTCTTAATGTAAGCATCATAGACCCCAATAACTGTGTATACAAGTTCTGAGCATGGATAGCGAAGCAGACTTAATCATTTTTACTTTTTTATTCGAAATCAGGGCTGCATCTTTAAAAGCTTTATCTATAAAAGGAATTTCTTAGATACTATCTTAGATTAAATTAGTCCGTAAGATCGAAAAAAGACACTAGAAAATTTTTTTTTCTTGCCGTTTTGTCAAAAGATTTGTAATACCCAGAAGTGAGCTTCAAATACTACACAAAATGTATTAATATTGACTCGATTTAAATATAACACTCTGTCTGTCCGTCTGTCCATTCAACTAATATCTGCTGTAAGTATTCTTGAAATGAAGCTGTCGTCTTTAAACTTTGTAGAAACATTGGAAGTTTATGCACGCAGTTTGGTGTCCAAAATGGGCCAAGTCCGTCGAAGGGCCGACACACCGTGACTGTGAACAATTCTATTTTCCAAAACAAACAACAAAAATAATAATAATGTTTAGCTTAGTACTCATCAACTACTAAAGTAAATAAATCCACAAAAATTTTTTATATATGTTCTATGGGTAAAGCTGTAGTACCTATGTAAAAGTGGAAAAATCGATCACTCCCGTCCAATTTTATAGCGTATCAATATATCAATATTTTTTTTTTTATCAAAACGGCCGGAAACAAAAATTTCTAAAAATCATAAAGTATATACCAGCACTGGACCAGTACCGTAAGAAATTAGCTTTAAATTTGTTCGTTCTATTGGTAAGAAAACCCCCTTTATCTTTAATTACAGATTCAAAAGCCTATTTAGTGCTTCAAATCCTCCGATCCCCAACCTTTTGTTTTATTTTATGATTTCTAATTTGGGCAACTATCCATGAAATCTTGTCAAATTTCAAAACCACATATAACGTAAAATTTTCATTAAAGGATATTTCCTTCAAATATATATACATATATATTTAATTTTTATATTCAGTGTAAAGTAAGGATTTTCTATCATCTTTGCTTCAGAATTAATAAGTTATTAGTTATTAAATTTCTAGATAAGAAAGAAAAAGTGACTCTCGGATCTCTCGTTTTAATCCGCAGACTTTACTTGGAGCTTCCCTATGGCTCGTGCTATTTCTACTTTAGCTGCGGAATGGTGTTGTTTAGCTGGTATAAGGCGAAGGGTAGGTTCACCTTTTTTCACCTTTTTATTTGACATAATATGTGATGTGATTTAGTTTGAGTTCAAGCGAAAGGCGGCTTCTTCTCCGAAAGCGAATATAATGAAAGTTTTTCAATGTCCAATGTCATCATTCTAGTGACTAAATATGTTTCATAAATATTTAAGGCTTTTTGAAACATGCGTCAGAGCACTAATAGACTGCACTTGACTTGATTTATTCGAATAACAAAATCGATTTCGTCTTATAAGCACCTCCGTCCGTTTTCCTTCTCTAATCAACGTCATGGTCACAAAACTTGCGTCTAGAAGGATAGATAAAGTCTTCAATATGCTCTTATCACCCAACTCTTTTTTTTTACACGTTCGTTTTGTTGCTCAACTTTGAAATAACACGGTTCACTAATAAGAACAAAAACACTTCCAGAATTTATCACCACATTTGTCGTATGTCCGATGTATTTTTTGCACGGTTTTCTAAGAAAAGTTTCAACCACGTAAAAGAAGAGTTGACTGTACTATCGATCAGTTTAATAAAACTTTTAATAAGGTTTTCCTTTTTCCAGGTTCTTCACAGGTTTCAAATTAGACTCGGCGTTTTCTCTTCGTACGCAAATTCCCCAAATCAAACAGCAAAGCCCACGCACAATTATACAAATATCGTATAAAAATGAAAAATGCCATGTTTGTGTGGTTTCTCGATGCTGCGTTTACCTTTGAAGCATTAGCATTACTATGCAATAATTTCTTTGAGACCGGATAATCGTGGTTAAGCACTACGATATATGTGAGAAAAATTGCCCATTTGCCCTACACTGTTTTCAACATATTAATAAATCTTAGGAGCCTTATCGTATGTTAATTTCCTTAGAGATGTACGATCTCCGCCTTATCTCGTAAATAAATCTTTTCAGTTTTTCCTTAAAAAACCTCTGCCGCCTCTACGATACAAAAAAGTTCCTAGACAGTGTCGCATAGTATTTTACTAGGAATCTACGATCTTCGACATATCTTTAATTTAATATCGTAGATCATAGATTTCGCTTTTACTTAAAAGATATTGCTATCGCTAGTCTAATTTCTTTAGTAATGTACGGTATTTGTCTGTATAATAGATATGCAACATAGCTTGCGTACCTACTTATGTCTATCGTATATCAATTTCCTCTTAGCGATATAGAAAATAATTATTCATAAAAAGCGGAAACGATGAAAAATCAACCAAAAATATTTACCCAACCGTTTTTTTCTTTGCCATATCGCCTAATAGGGGATATTAAAAATAAAAAATAATATTTATATATATTCGGATCAATTATTACTACTCTCTAATCTATATTTATAACAACCACTAAAGCGTGAAAGTAAAATGTTGTCATCTTATCTTCATGGCGTCACATCTACTGTTGCATGAAATAAATGCACACCCAAGCAATCGTGCCATTGCGAATTTATGCATTCACCCTCCTGTCTTGCACATTTTCAAGTTGATAGACATAGTAACACGATACGATCAATCAAATTTGAAAATCAAAACCCTGATATATATCCATGAATAGCGATAACAATACAATCATGAAGTACTTTATAGAAAAATAATCGCTGTTAACTCACCGATATGCCAATAAATAATTCGAAAATGTTGAACATGATACATATATACATATATCTTACTTCTTGCATTTACATAACGACGACTTTTACTTATCAATCCGCAATAAAATTTCTAGATGTAAGGGTATCTGAGGTTCGATGGATATTCAAAGCACACACATCGCCTTCCAAATTTTTGTTCCTATTCTCTCACGTCCTCCTGTAATTATTTCAATGTATTAGTGGCACGTGTAAGCAATTTAGCTGACGACGAAATAGACTCACAAAATTTGTGTTTTGATGGTGCGGCATCAGTGCAGTGCAGTTCTGCCAGTGTAGATATAATTTTAATACTAATACGTTTGTGCATATATAAGAGCATGTGCCTGTGCATAGACATGTTTATTAACTAATTCTACTGGTTTGTTGAAACCGGCATCGCTCGTTTTTGTCTCGGAATACAGTCACATATATATAAATATAAATATAGATATATATATATATATGTATATATATATATATATATATGTGAATGTGAAAATATTTACAAAAATACACAATTCGCAAATATCAGAGCAGCGCGACAGTTGTAGTAAACTAGACAAGTAAAGAAGAAGAAAAAGAAAAAAGACGGAAAAAAGGAGAAAAGAGAAAAAAATTTAAATAGTGTAGATGCACTTCCTATTTATATTTTTACAAAATAATCAAATCATACATTTTTGACATATCGCTAACAGAATACAAAATAATTTCTAATTTGTCGGCATAGTCAACGACCACAAGTGCTTTCCACTTATTGCAATTGAATGCATAGTTGGCGTAAACAAAGCATTTAATAATTTTTATGAATTTCTAAAATTTTTTTAAGTGCCGTCACCCATCTATTACTAATGTTTGCAACTTATTATGACAACTTTTAAGAATCGAATAGTTCTCAGGCTTTTATGCGCCCTATCTTAGGTCATAAATCTTTCAGCTCTTAGTAGAAGTATTTGGACTTACTTTTTAATGCACACATAGTTTAACAAAAAAAAAAAAAAAAAACAAGTTTAACCATCCTTTCCCCATCTGGAAAGGCAGAGCATTGATATGAAGATATTTTCTATGAAATCAATCACGACTTGAGAGCACAACACACATTCTACTTAGCAGATACAATTGAACAATTAGATAATGGATAAGTCTCTGACGAGAACGGGGTAAAACAAGCGAAAACGTTATAGTCGGGCTAAGCCGGCTATTACATACCCTACATCAAATTGTCCTACACAATTCTTAGTTTTGTATGAAATTACTCTTATGAGTCAATTTCCATCATCATGTGTTAAAGCTTAGACTTTTCTACTCTAAAAAGCAACAATTTTCGTGAAAAACCATATTAGTGTAGGGTACAAAAAATAGGACTAAATAGTCCAAATTTGGTGCAGTTCATATTTTTATGTTAAATTACTTTCATCATGAAGCATTGAAAATTATATCATTCTGTCGTATGAACTTCAGTTTTCGTTATAAATTTTAAAAAACGAAATTTTTTTTCCATATAACGACTCTTCAGAATAGAATAGAGTTGCATGCGGAGTGATCGAAAAAGTGGACTGATCCGAACCACTTTCAATAGCATTCGTCCTTGGATCAAAACACCTCAGTGTACCAAATTTCATCACGATATCTCAAAAATTACGACGTGTAGCTTGAACACAAATTACACGGACAGATGCCAAACGGACAGACAGCCTTAAAATAATTTCCTGAATCGATCGGTATGGTAAAAGGTGGGTCTACTTTAAATACTTCCGATTCCAATTCCAATTAGATCGTATTGCGTATATGTTAGCTGACGCGATCGAAGTATTTTACTTTCGATAGTAAGTAAAATGCACATTTTATCTACAGCGTGAAGCTCTCCACTCATTACAGCAAGTCCATAACTCACAGCTAACGAGTTTACTCGATATCGAAAACCGTAAACAGGCCCCAGAATGACTTGACGTAAATGGAAATGTTTTCAATTTATTTGGGTTCACCGATATTGATCCCTTCCCTATGGTCATCATTTCAGAAGCAAAGTATCTAGGAACAGTCGGAAAACTGAAGCTACATCCGATATGCTCTGAAACCGTTGGGTTTCTGTCGTTTGTTTAATGTTGAGGTTATGTTCAATTCCTTAATGTTGAGGTTATGTTCAATTATAATAATTAATTAATTGACATTGGTTCGATTCCTATGGTCGCCTTTACAGAAACAGCTTCAAAACTGGAGTTTATGTCCAATCTGCTGTAAAGCAGTTGAGCTTCGTAGCAATGGATTTATCCAAAAAATGGAGGTCATCATTAGTATTCATTAAAGTATGTTGAAACTTAAGTTAGGTGCATGATCAGTCCTTCGAAGTAATTGATTTTATTCAAAATGCACGATCTTTTTAGTAACCACTTTAAAGGAAAAATATCAGAAAGCTATTACAAGCTTGTCGAGGAAACTGATTGCTGAACTTTGATGCTATGTTCAGTCCTAGTGTTGGCATTCTCAGACACAAAATGTGCTGAAGCAATCGTAAATATATTGATACTTTCAACCGATCGTTATACGATCTTTGCCATTCTCATTATAAATGCGATATGGCTCGAAATACCGGATTCATCAAAACTTAGATCACGCCCGATGGTTGCGTGTCCTGATTTGAAATGCAAGAAAAAATTCGGCAAAAGTCTCCAAATTTATCAATATTGAGGTTATGTCCTATCCCTGTAACCACTACTTCATATATATGCATATCAAAGTGCGGTAAAACGTTTGAAAATTTGCCGAAATAATCTAAAGATCAATGATAAACTTACATCCGATCTCTGTAGTTGTCAAATATTTGACAGTCTAAAGTCGTAATTCCGCGTGAACAGCCTAGCAAGTAGTCGCGAGTAGGAAGTTAGTGTTCGCGACTTCAAATCTCAACTCCGGTAGTGTTTATTTTGGTCGTAGCAAAACAGTGCATGTTTAGTCCGTAAAGGCATTACACTTGTTGATTGGGCACACCCACTCGGTTGCAGGCACAGTCTCCCTCCTCCCTCCTCTCTCCGCTTTATCTCTCTTTCTGACGTCTTGATGATCATCATACTTTTACACGAAAAGGGGAAATCCCCTAAGTGATCGTTCATACTAAGATGAAAAATTCAATCAACGTCCCAGTGTAGAGAGGAGCACACTGGCGCTTTACATCTCGAAAATCATTTCCCACACAAATCGCACATAATCCCTGATCGATGAGACATTGACAAAAGCTTAGAATGCAGAAACGTCAACTAATTCAGGCATTTTTGACAAAGACTAACACATAGACATACGAGTTTTTGAGTTCGGTAACACCTATACATGTACATATTGAAAATATTTGATAAATTTAATATACACTCCAGCGAGAAATGCCTTTAAGCATGATGATGATGGTGACCATGATGATGCATTGATCACATCTATACAGATAAAATTCTCGATTGACATTTGCGCATATTTTAAAGCAAGCTTGAGTTATGTGTTGACTTTGTCGGCATAATTTTCATCTAAACATTATTTATGATAACGCTGTTCAATTAAAATTTCGATTAAAAATCAAAAAATTATGTCGTTTATATGCATCATTTTATTCAAGCATTCTTTACGACATGAATTTCTTTCAACATAACTAATTTATTTTTGTATATACGTCCTTATCGAACCAAGAAGACTGTGCACACTAATCTACTTATATAGAATGCAAACAAATCACTACGCATCAGAAAACCCATAAAGCGATAAATGTTAACTATATTTAATCATTTCCCTCTGTTGCTCGCGTTGTTTTCCTTGGAATTCTTAAAAACAAAGAACAAGAAAAAAAATGATCTTAGCGATCAAGTTTAAAGATTTGTTTAAAATAGATCACAGGTATTAAATTCAGATATTAAGAATTTTAGGTATATTATGTATATACACCCAACTGTTTTTTTACACAATTTCTTTTTACCCGATTTTGAACTTTTTTACACGATTTTTCTTAGTTCTCATACGAAGGTATATAAGCAGACTATTTGCGAAAGGCAAAGTCAATTGAGTCAAGTGAGTTGAATCATAATATTCAAGCGGACCAAACCAAAAGCATTTTATATATAAATTCCTGTAAATACTTTGTAAATAGATCTCAGAACTCAAAACAAGTTGAATAAATACGTAAAATTATTAAGGACAGTTCTACGCTGCACTTGTTTCAGAAGTGAAATTGTGATTGATAAGATAAAACAATGGTTAAATTGAGAGATCGAAAGATGCAATAGCTCAAAAAGAAGCTCAAAGGAGAGAAAAAAATATACGCTCAAATATATAATTGGGAGAGGTGTCAGAATCAGAAATCGTTCGATTTATACCTAGCCGTTAACAACAGACCTCATAATAACAAAAAAGACCTACAGAGGCCATTAATTACGAACAGAATTCTTTCGACAGTTCTGCTGGACTTATCTGACGTATCTACTGATGATAGGAACTTTCAAGTAGCTGTGAACAATTACGAAATTGATTTTTATTCTTAATTTCAATTTAAATTTTTATAAAAAAATTCGTCGTTACTGCTGGATTTCATTATTACCTTTTTTGTACGGTTTTTTTCGGAAAATATTTAGACTTTTTCTTCACGATTTTTTAAACATTTTTTAAACGGAACTTATCCCCAAATTTATCGTATGTCGCATGTTTTTTTTCACGATCTTTTTTTGCACGGATTTCTCACAAAGATGTATATGTATATACATCTTTAAAGTTTGAAAGTCGTATTTGTACACATAACATCTTACCACAGTTGATTCCTAATCTCTGATATATAACTATGAGTGAATGCTTGCATGGAAGCTTGACCTCACGATGTACTCTGTACACGGGTTATTTTACGTTAACCAGCGCAAGCCGGAGAGTGAGCCAACCTCTATAAGCTGGTAGCCCCACTATAACTTTAGCATAATGGAGCATGGATTTGAAGTGTATGGCCAATAAACCCACTTAGGAGAAGGTTGAGGACTCTAGTCACCTCTAATTATTCGCTTTAGTGAACGGCTGAAAACCACGGCTACCACGGTACTCCTCGATAGGCCGTACCCTCCAGAAGAAGTTCTTCTTTATAGGGTTATTTAGTGAGCGGGTTCCTGTCTCCGTGCAGCTTAAATTTAGATTATAAAGTCTTTAGTATTACTTTACGCAACAGTAGTCACACCTATCTTTGGATCTACCATATAATCCCGATTAGTCAAATCCAAATTATGCTTTCTCATGATATGTGTACCTCTTCAATTACAACCGACATGACCTGCTCCATATTCTCGACTACTACAACTTCTCACTATTCTAAACCCTAACTGGCCCCGCTTCAATTAGTTTGTACTTCCTCCATACAAGTAGTCTATTGAGAAAAAAAAATGCTCTTTTATAGACAAAACCAAAACTTCTTTCAACGCACCCCTACCCCCTATCTATAAGAAAAACCTGCCGCAAGCTATAAACAATCAAAAAACTCTTGCTCCTCGATCAATGGCCGTTGCCCACGATCACTACGTGTTGGTAAGAGTGTCGCCGCATTTATATACCCATTAAACATAGTTTATCACCCGGAAGGTATCTGCAGTGTAAGTGTGATGTGGACGACATCAGTAATTGTTTACATTGCATACTACAGCCGACCAAGGCGATGAGCTTCAGGTCGACCAAACATTCGATTTGAATATGATCTTGATTGACTAACCGAAGAGTCATAGGAATATGTTTTTAAAAAAAACTAGTTTGTCCAACGTTCCTAGCAATGTTTTGCATTTACTTAATTACTTACTAATAAAATAGTAAGAAAACAGTTGCATTATTTAATTCCAAGTTCAAAATCAATATAAATCATATAAAAGTCGACCCAACTGAACGATAATTGTAAGTCTTATCAGCAAGTTGAATGTGTGTTTGCAAAAAAAAAAAAAAAAAAAATAATAATAATAATAATCTAAAGATATTTTCTTAGAACATCTGCATTACTTACACACATGCATATAAAATATATTTTTACATATTCAGATGCACACTGTTGCCCATATACATATACATATACATATACATATATATGTATACATTGTCACACATGTAAAAAAAAAATGAATAAATAAATGAAAACTGAAACTGAAATCTCGCCTCATTACAAATTTAATGTGTTTTGACTTTTAAATAGTTGCTGACTGACGCTACTTGACTAAGTGAGTGCTGCTAGTAGCAGCAGTGTGTAACTTATAATATGTTGACGTAGTCCGAAGCTGATGCGGTTTCGTTTTTGTACACACATATATATATATTCTGTGTGTGTGTGTGTGCGCGCGCGTATGTGTGTTTGTTTGCTTTTGTGTTTGTGTTTATGTTTGTTTTATTCATTACATTTCCTTACATATCTATGTCAGTGTTTGGCAAACTTAAACGCAATAAAGTGCCTGTGCATCTATCGTTAAATTTGTGAAATAAATGAACAAAAGTTATGCAAATTGTTGCCACCTCTGGCACAAAGAGTACAAATATTCTTGGTGATGTTTATCTGTGTCCCTGGCTAAGAACAAATAACATGGTAATGGTTTATCTGTCGTCTACGCGTTAGAATAACTTTTCTCTTCAATATTTCTACAACAATTTTTTATCTTTAACCATATATTTTACGTTAAGTAACCCAAAGCAAATCAAATTCGCTTTATCCAAACAAGTCGAGTAGAAGGAAATCGACGCAACTCGCATTCAAATCTATGAAATTTCGAAATTATTTTTGTGAGTGATTGCAAAAAATTTGCTTTGCTTTGCTTGGCTTTGCTTTGCTTGCTGTGTACCAGTGTATCAGTAATAACTTCGATAAATTTTAGTGTTGAACTGAAAGAAAGAAGAATCTGTTAATGAAATTCATGAGATTTTTTTTCTTTCCCATTGAACCTCTCAGAGATAATAAGAAGAAGTAATAATTTTCGCAAAAATTTTGTAGCGAAATGCAATAAGATTTGACTTCATCGTCGATTTGCTAAATATACAGAATGTCGTAAATTAAGCGAAAGTTAAAATTTTATATATGCGTGAAAAGGTCATAGACTCTTAGGTCTGTGAATAATTTTGTGGCGAAAATTCCACTAAATGCTGTTCATACCTTAAGCTCTCTTATGTGAATGGATTGAAATTTATGCTAACAATTTATCGAAGTCTGTGATCGAGAAGTAATAAGTTATTCGTGGAGCTTGAGAATATCTCTAAACGCAGCAGAAAAGCGAGTGTTACTCTTGATTTTTCTTTGCTATTTTCATATATTCAGTTGTGAACAAATCTTCTCGTCCATCACTGTTATCACAGCTGAATAACACTGGAAATTTTTTTCACGTATCTGCTGCACCTTATGACGCATGGAAACCAAAAGTAGTTGCCGAACCGTGTAGGCGTTACAGACGTGTCCTTTGGCCGCTTTGGATATGAAGGCGAAATCTTCACTTTGGGAACGGGGAAATTTTTACCACAGATCCTACGAAGATGGGCAGACGGACAGACAGGCGAATGGATGGGCGAACTGGCGGAGATTCTCAGATGTATTCCGAATTTGAAACTGGATAAGAATTTATATACTTCATGCTTCATTTTGGAGCTTACCTATGCCCTTTGTAAAGGTATTAAAAACAAAAAAAAATTTGGGTAAACTATGTTAACCGATAGCCATGGTCTATTTTTCGTATTTCTGTTCAGATACTACGATGTTTTACGCGATTGTCACTATATAGGCAGTATATCTTTATTGGTATTTTTAAACCTAGCAGCGAGGTATGAGAATTATATTCATTTTATCAAACCGTTTGTAAGTCCCAGGAGGAAGCTTCAGATTTGGGATCGATTTAAGCATGCCCGTCTGTTAGTCTGTCCATCTTTCAACATTCTCCTTATCGCAAAATTGAAGCTATCGATTTCAAATTTGGCAAGAACATTGGGAATTACTGCGCGCAGTTTGTGAATGAAAATGGGTCGAAGGACACGCCTACAGTAAGATTGGTCTTTTGCTCATTCCTCATAAATCACATATAGTTGAACATAGATTCTGTGATCGATGGTGTAGTACCTCTACAAAAATGCGAAAAATGACCATTCCTATCTACTATTATCACTAAAAATCCGCCACGCCCACCCTTTTCTTGTTCTTCAAAACTTCGCTATTAACTATATATACTTCTCTTATCATTTAAGATGATTATCGGTCTGTGCCAATCTTTAGATATTGAAGAAAACTCGTAATTTCTTTACCAACATTAATGATCTTTAACGTATCTCTTGCCCTATCTATCATGTCTATCATACTTGTTAGCGAGATGAAAAACGCAAAAGATCTTATAAATTATTTTCTTATTCTTTCCATATTTTTTGTTGTAATATCTTTGGTTTCCACTACATCATTATATCCATCGCTTTTCACTTTCTTGGTAGCTATGTTAAGAGAATAATTTATTGCAACCAGGAAAAAAAAGAAGGAATTACTTCAAGAACAACGTAACGGCAAATAATACTCTTGCACAGCGTAAAGACATACTAATATATAAAAAAAAAAAAAGGCCGCATAAGAATTCGTGTGAGCATCACGTGAAGCAATATTCTCATACTCATCATCGAAAGATAACGAGTACGTGCAGTTTATCGAAACGTTTGCAAAGCCCAGAAGGAACGCTCAGAGACACTCAAAGTGTACATCAATTTAAGCATGTCCGTCTGTCCATCTATCCATCTGTCCATCTGTTTGTCCGTCCATCTGTCTTTCTGTCCGTCCGTCTTTCTTTCTGAAGCCATCGATGTCAAAATTGGCGGAAACGTTGTAAGCTCTTGCACGTAAATTCGTATTTAAAATGATCCAAATCGATCGAAGGACACGCTCACAGCTCTACGCAAATTGATAACACCTGTGTTTTGAAAAGAAATATAAAATCGGATTTTTGCCCATTACTCATAAATTAAATCAGAGAAATCTACAAAAATTTGAATATATATGCTATGAGCGAAGCTGTACAAAAACGCAAAAAATTGACCCCACCTACCCAATATTATAATGTACCAAAATTTAATTTTTTCCTCAACACCTTTGTAAGGCACAGAAACAAGCTTCAAAAACCCCACAAAGTATAAAACAATTTTTACCCAGTTTTAAATTTGGAATGCACCTAAACATGTCCGTCTGCCCAATTGTTTAATATCTATGGTAAACACTCTACCGTCAGCGAAAATGAAAATATCGGCTACAAATTTGCAAAGGAATTTGAATGTGACCTAAAAATTTCCAAGGACACGCCTACCACGCCCACACTCCTATCTCACAAAAACTTTTATTTTGAAAATACATAAAATCAACCACGCCCACTCCATACAAGAGAGCATGAAAATACAGTTCTTTTATCTTTTTTGTCTTTTCGAGGATAACAGTGATGGGTATAAAAGATTCGGTCACGACTGAATATAATTTTCTTACTTGTTTTTATTTACATCTAATATTGTAGGGTGTTTTTTTCGTGACTAATGGCCTTCGTGACACGATTTTGTTTGCTTGCCTTAGACGGTCGGCACGAAAGCTTCACCATAACTTTTTCTGTTGCGTATTTTTTGTATCAAGTAATTGATTAAAAATTCTTAATACCGTTAACCTTAGGGCATCACAAGTTTTTTTCAACACATGTTTATTTAGCTTAGCTTTCGTTAAAGGCCCGCAGTTGATATGCAAAACATTTTTATATTAACTCATTCGAGCAAGGATGAGATTAAAACAACTTTGTTTGTTGTTTTTTTTTTTTTGGGGGGAATTTTGAGAGATAAGCGTTTATCAGATATGCAAAGATTACAGGTATAGTTGTGCGCAGTACATATATATATAAATGTGATTCCCGCAAGCATTTTGTATGCAAAGCACACAATTCAGTGTAAATATCAAAAGAAGAAGAAGAAAAAACCAAAGCTTCATTAATGTTATCTGCGACGAAGTTAACAGCATGTGGTTGCCCTTATATGTCTAAACAAATGACTATCCGTTGGCGCCAACATTCTCGTGCGTATTCATTCAATTATCTTAAAAAAAAGTTATCATTGTACGTTAATATATTCCATTTTTCACACATCTCTCTCGCATTCGCCTATATATGACATGTTGTTGTTACATTTAAAGGTGTTATAAGTCTGCTTGTTATTGTATTACGATATTTGATTCGTTCGCATTTAATAGTCATCCTGACGATATTAAATTTCATTATACATATAAATAGAGTAAATGATTAATGAAATAATTAGGAAAAATAATGGATTGTTATTCTCACATTATATCAGCTTCCTTCTTCATTTCCTACTCTTTCGAAATGGATACTAGATCAAGTATATATATATATATATAAAGTTTTTGCATGTATTTTGATCATTTTTTCAATTGAAAAAGGCGTTTATTGAGGAAAGTTGGTACAATATTTGCCCATCATTTTCTTCAGCCCTTTCGGGAAACATATCGAAAGAACGATATTGGTTTGGTAGAGAACCAATCATCGAGCCATTTTCGCATTTCTTCAGCATTTCGAAACCATGTGCCAGGCAAGCCATGCTACATCAATCTGAACAGGGGTGCCCTATGTCTGGTGAGTACGCTGGGAGCGGCAGAACTTCCCATTCGAGCTCCAATAGTGTACTCTTGACAACTCTTGTAGCGTGTGGCTAAGCGTTGTCATGTAAGAGGATGACTTTGCGACTGTTAACCGCTATTGCTGGAATTTTTTCCAACAATGCATCGTTCAATTGGGTCAATTGACGTCGATAGGTATCAGCGGTAACAGTTTGATTCAGTTTTAGCCGCTCGTCATACCCTACACCTTGCTGATCTACACCATATGCACAGCAAAACTTTATGGCTATGAATACTCCGCTTCGATGTGGATGGGGATGGCTCTCCTGGACTAACCATGACTGAGGACTATCGTAGTAGATCCACTTTTCATCGCCAGCCACAATAGGCCGTACAAAACTCTTCTTTTTCTCTCTGGCAAGCAATTAAACCGCGGTATTATACCGGTTCGAAATGTGATTTTCAGTCAATGCGTACAGCAGCCATTTTCGTTCCTTTCGGATCTTTCCCATCGTAAAAGTCTACAAACAGTTGAAAGTTGAAAGAAAGTTCGCTGAGAGTTTGACCTCGTCTAACAAGCCTTGCAATTCATTGTCCTCGACCTTCTTCAGCCTTCCAAGCCGTTTGTGATTGACATTAAAAACCTTCCCAAACCCGGCAAGTGGTATATGATGGAACCCTACCCTAAGCTTCTAAAAGCGTTCGATGGGCTTCGGCAGCAGATCTCTTCAAATCAAACAACAGAAGTAATGAAAGTCGAAAATGCGATTTTTTGTGTTCTATGCCCTACCGCCTGTCCATGCTGAATAACTCAATAACACTAAATGAAAACTTTTACTTAAGTAAAGAAAGATCAAAAGCATCGGATTTAATCATTACGCACATGAAGATTTCGCATTACTTTGTCATTTTCACCAATAGATGTCGCTGCCCAAAATACATGCAAGCAGTTATTATATTCTTAACCGATATAAGGTTTCTCTCGTTGGCTCGTCCATGTACCATGGGAAGCTACAAAAATGTATTCTTAGCGGAGAGCAGCAGATGCAATTTACGAACATTCTCAATAGATATCAAAAACTGTGATGTACGACCGTTAACTGCTGGTGATGATGGATCAACATTTAAGTTATGACGGATATACAATGCTTCTTCAGCTCCGATGACATTTCGATAATTTTTATTTGCTTTCTCTCCATTTAGAAGAAATTTTGATCCGCTACGAGATATCTCTGCGAAAACAAATTGTTGCTTAGATCGTGACATACTCACCAATGCAAACCAATATTTACTAGGAAAACCAAATTTTTTAGATTGGGAGCCTAAAACAATGATTCCTTAGGATCCATGTGGAGGCTGTGCAAGGCAAGCGATAACATGAGTTTACAGAATATCAACGCACGCAAGCATTTCGTTAAACTAGTGTCGCTCATAAGCGACTTACTTCGACAAAACAGAAATATTTCAAAACAAAGTAAAATTTTTTTCTAAAAGGGAGACAAGGGCTATACAAAAATGGTAGTTTAGCTATCACTCCTTATAGTATAATATTTGCCTTTCATTCGTATAGCTTGAGAGTTTCATGTTAATAACTTTATCATTTTTAGTCCTTCTAAGCTAAGCATTGGCTTTTTCCGAAATGGACCAAATTTTAATTTAAATTACCAGAGAGCATAACAGAGAGCAAACATTTAATCTCCGATGTTTACGAATACCGTGCTATTGTAGTCGAGCCAATATAGCCTACAAAACGTTCGCATTTGATCGAATTTGGCGGGCGATTTATCGCTTAAGAATACCATTGTACTCGAAGAAAATAGCGAGCAAAAGCTTCACATGTGATCGAACTCAATATGCTTTTCCGGGGCTTAGTTTTTCTTGGGATGATTGTGCTTTGGTTGCAACGTCATAACATGTTCCGTCACCTGTTATGACTCTTGTGAACAAATAAGCTTCCGATCGATGTTCATGCTACAATTTAGCCTTGGCTACCATACGCTTCACGCCCAAATCTTGCGAAGAAATTGCATGGCGCGAGCCATGCCGACCTCTTTGGCAATTTCTCTAATAGTGATTCGATGATTTCCATAACAATTTTATTGCACGCCATTAACATTTTCTCCGACATGTGGGAAGAGCTTGCAAAGATTTTCTTTTCACGGTCAACATTTTAAGGAAGCACTTGCACAAATTTAATAGAGATTTTTCGATAGCAAACAGATCGCCAAGCTCACATGAGACGACGTCTTTATATTCGCCAAAAGCAAGCTCAAAATGCACAACGGCTGATATTGTCAACGTATGTTGCTGACATGTGTATCAACATAAAAGAAAAATCGAAAAAACATAAATAGCTAAGACTGTCCTAAACTCTTAATGTTTTCCTAAAAACGGAAATGTACCACTTTTACATGTAGCCGCATATATTCATGACTGCAAGAAATTATAAAATTTCGAAATTTTTTTATTACCTTCGAAAGTTTACTATTTTATCTGGAAAAGTCATAAAAATATCCTTTCAACTTTATAAGTCAGCAAAAAGTCAGTCCTGTAGAAAAACCATTATTATTCAAATCAAATGAAAGAAAAAATATTTAAAATGCTAAACGCTCACACATACTACACGCACACACACGCAATAATATTAGAAATTTTAGCTATTTTATCACTTTTTTTCTTACTCTCACATTACATTTTATGAAAACTCATTAAAATGGTCGCTTAAGACTGCGTTCACAAGGTGATGATACCCATCACCGAAGGATGAGGGATTTATTCATTTTGTGAAAAGTTTTACAAAACCCAGAAACAACTCAGAGAGCAAATTTTGAATCGAATTAAGCACGTCTGTCTATCCATCCTCTTGTGGTAAAACTTTTCCTGGCCGTAAAAATGAAGCTATCAGGTCCAAATTTTACGGAAATATTGAAGCTTCTTGTATGCAGTTTATGAGTGAAAATGAGTCAAATAAGCGGAAGGATACGGTGGTCGTGCCATAAAAAATTGAGTACACTAGTATTTTCCAAAAGGAAAAGCAATTGATTTTTTCCGCTTTACTAACAAACTACAGCAGATAAACTTATAAAAATCCTAATATGTATTCTACGATCGAAGCTATAGTACCTGGATAAAAATGGGAAAAATTGGCCCCGTCTACCCTGTGTTAATTTCGTCGAAACCTATATAAAAAACATAAGCAAGCTTCAAAAATCTCACAAAGTACTTGGACAGCTTCAAATTCGAAATACACCTCAACATGTCCATCTGTCCGTCATCTGCCAGCTTTGTAATATATGTGGTAAACATTCTACTGCTCGCAAAAATGAAAAAGAATTTGAAAATGACCTAAACGAGACTAAAGACACGCCTACAACATCTGCACGCCTACACAATACAAGGTGCATGAACTTTGCTTTCTGTATTTTTGCTTGTTATTCATCAAGTACAACAAATACGAGATATAAATTTCCACTTCTATTCTAAAAATCGAAAAAATCGCCCGCGCCCACTCAACGACATAGAGTGTTTAGTTCTTTCCTGTACTGTGGTTTTTTTTTTTAGCATAACACTGATGGGTGTAAAAGATTCGGCCGCGATCGAATATAATTTTTTTACTTGCTTTTTTTTGTCAGAATTTTCTAATGAAGCTAAGCGCTAAAAATTAATTCTCAAGTCCGAGAAATGTCGTTTGCATATCAATTTCTCAACGAGTTATCTGCATTGAAACTATTCGACCGATGGCTTTGAAAAATCTTTTCAAAATATTACAAAATTAAAAAGAAAATTAACACTTCATTGACGATGCTAAGAAAAATGTGTTTATGTATTGTGTGTATGAAATAAATAGGCGAATGTAAACTCCTTTACACAGTGTTGTGTCATAAAATATTTTCTATTTGTCTGTCTGTCTGTCTGTCTGTTTAGGGTTACGAGTCTTCCAATCGTTTCATTTTATAGCTTCTCTCGCTAATGGTTTGCTCTTTTGCTTATGTAAATTTGAAGTTATTCTCCGGCTCTTAATAGAACTTTACAACCAATTGCTATTTGTCGGTATTGCTTATTGAAGTATCTTATCATCAAATCTGGAACCATTAACGTCATCATGATATCAAACATTTGCGGATAATGCCTTTAGCTAAGCAAGCGACTAAGCACCTGTATACGTGCGTGCATGCGTGCGTGCGGGCATTGCGACACAAGTGACATACGTACGTACGTACATACATGCATACGTAAGTAAATTCTCGGATGGCTAAATGAAATTTACATGAAAAAAGTCATAGTATTATTATACAAAGGCATAAGGCTTCGAATAGACAGCCACTTTTGCCCTGCAGTCTTTGAAAACCATTCAGGTAAATTCTTGTATGTCAGCAATTTAGACGACATTAAAGTGCTGTTGCTACGATGCTTAAAAGGTGCAATTAATAGAATATGAGAGAGATATGTAACTAAAATTTGCTCATACATGTTTTGTTGTTCTTGTTGTTATTGTTGTGAATTGTTTTTCAAGAAAAAAAAAAAAGAATAATTATGTAAAGAGTAGCATATTATTAAGTTGGTAAAAATGCAACAATTGTTGAAATACTCTGTCATACAAGTTGATGTGGAATTTAAATGTAACGAAAGATAAACGCAGCTATCACAACTACAACTATTTTTTATGCTCATTAAAATAGTTGTATGTAGTTGTTTCGCTTGACATGGAATACGTATGATTGCTCCGAAGTGAAAACAAGTTCGGTATCCACAAAATTCTGCTTAGAATCAACAAACTTGGTCGGTCGTGCAGATTAAAATTCTCACAATATTATTAGAAAACTAAAGATCTTTTCCTTTTTCCCCCGCAATTTTATCATCTATGGCTTAATGTGTTTATACTTATCACCCATAGATGAGGGTTATATTCAGTTTGTCAAAATGTTTGCAACGCAAGCAGAAGCAAGCTTCAGAGACTCTATAAAGTATATATATATTCTTAAACAGCATCAAATTCTGAATCGATTTAAGTAAGTCCATCTGTCTGTCTGTGTAATGTTGATTCTTCTGGCCTCAAAATTGAAGCTACCCAAATCACATTTACAAAAGTATTGGAAATTCTCGTACGCAGGTTGGTATTGAAAATGAGCCAAATCGGGGGGAGGTCATGAATACCATATTACGAAAACTGAGCACACCTCTGGTTTTCAAACGGATTAAAAAGTTGGTTTTTCGGCCGTTACTCATAAATTATAGCAAATAAATGTACAAGAATTTCAATGCATATTCTATAGGAGTTACTTTGGTACCTGTACAAAAATGGAAAAAATTGCCCACGCCTACCCAATATTATAGCGTATTAAAATTTAGTTCTTTTTTCGATACCTTTATAAGGCGCAGGAATAAGTGTATAAATTCTTGGTCAGCTTCAAATTTAAAATGCGCCTAAGCATGTCCGTCTGTTCATCTGTCCATCTATCCGTTTGCTCAATTGTGCAGCATCTGTGGTAAACATGTTGAACGAACTTTTCAAGGACACGCCCACACAGCTACACGGCAAAAATCTTCATTCTGAAAATAGAAGAGTGGCCACGCCCACTCCGCGTTATAGAATACGAAAATTTAGTTTTTTTACTTATTTCGTCTTTTTTAGAATGACGGTGATGGTATAAAAGATTCGGTCATTACCGAACATGAATTTCTTATTAGTTTTTTTTTTTTTTTGATAAAGCCTCTATTTCTAATGATCACAGAAGCTAAGCGATTTGGGTTCAACTACGGTTGTATATATATTTCTTTCTCTTCCTCTTCTCTCTCGAAAATTCAACAAATCAGCAACAGGTGATTTCCTGCACTGTATAGAAGAAAAGTCACATGCCAGGCCAAAACCAGGCTTTCCTTTTATAAGATGATTGAGTCATATCTCTCTATATCGAAACCGTATTTTACCCAATTTTTTTTTTTATTTCATTACCTAAGGGGATCAGACGCTGTACCGCCCCAAAATAGAGTTTTTTTCTGCAAAAATAGGCCCACGTCGTCTCTTCTGTAGAAACATCCTTAGATCAAGGAGCTGGACGGCAAGCAGCGTAACTGTTTCAAATTTCAATAAAAAAAATCATTTAATCAACATTCATATATATTGATTTTTGCGTAATTGAGCAAAATAATGCAAATTTTCCACCAAAAAAAAAAACAAAGATACGTTTTTATCAATAAAAAAAGGTTTAAATTAACTTAACGGAAAAAATCCTATGTGCTTCACGAGAGAATGTTGTTTTGAAGACGCACACAAAAATGACAATTTGTTTGAGTTATGCTGCTTGCCAGTTTCAAAAGTTGTGTTTAAAGTGCACACACACACACACACACGCACACCGTAAATTTTTTACTAATTCCTTGTATTAATCTGCGATTCCAAGACCATAAAACTGGCCTTCCTAGTTCGAAGATTCTTCTTCTTTCCCTTTTCTCGAAGATTCTATACACACGCATACACTCAATCAATTTTTTATTAATTTTTTTCTATTAGTCTACGATCCCAGGACCATAAAGTTGCTACCAAATTTAAAAATTTCTCCGCTTTTTCTCTTATCGAAGATTTTATACTACAACCAGCATCTGTCAAAGTTCACTCAGCTTTCTTGACCCAGTAAGCGGCAACGCACAAATTGTATGATTGAATATATATATTTTATGATGATTACTAGTCATACCGTCGTTAAAATTGCCATCAGCAATGTCAGTCGCTATGTCCAAGATATTTTACTTACAGAAAAACCGCAAAATTTCAATCATTTACGATTATTGCATTTTTTCCCACGCATTCTAGAAGAAATTCAAAGCATCTGTTAAACAAAACCAAAAAAAAAAACCGAATTTTTGTAAAAAATTTACCCCTTTCAACGAAAAACTGCTGAAAAAACAGTAAAACAAAATCGGTTTGTACGTATGTATTCGCTTATGTTCTCCACATTCTCCAATCTTTGATCAGATCTTCTTTTTTCCTTTCTTTTTTGTTCTGCAATTAAAAAATTAAAATTTCTGCCATTTTTCTTTTTTCCTTCACATTCTCATTATTAGACGCTTGTGTGGAATTTTCATTACAATCATTAAGAGATGTATGTGTTTTTCTTACAAATTCCAGAAATGTATTCGACCAGCCCATGAAGTTTAATTGATTGCTTTTCTCATGTGTTATTTAATTTAGTTAATGATTCATACGAAAGAAGAAGAAAAATATTTCCATGTTTCGCTTAATATATTCTTGGCAAGAGTAACTAACTCAGATGAAATGATTTTCCTTGTTTTCATTACTGCATTTCTCTCCCTCTCCCTCTCTCTCTCTCTCTCTCTCTCTCTCTCTCTCTCTCTCTCTCTCTCTCTCTCTTTCTATCTCTCTGTCAGAAGCCGTAGTGTAGTGTGCTGTTATTAGTTTTCGACTAAAAATTGTTTAGCAGAGAAAGAAGTTGGAACCATACACTTGTTCTCTCTCTTCTTTACATGCGTTCTATTAAGTTACGTAATTGGAAACAAAAAGCACTCACTCCTTCGTTCGAACTTTTTGTTAGATTATGACCCATAACCTAAAACAAGAGTTCATCGATATCTGTGAAAAATGACTTTGTATGTAGAGGAGCAATGTTTAGTTTAGATTAGATTATGTTAATGCTTTGAACATTAAATTGCATATGATAGTACCTGTAAAAACCGGAAAGCTTTTCAAGAACTTTTAAGAGGACCTTTTCACATGGCTCAGCAAATTTGCCTTAGGTGGGATTAGATAGAAGCGTTGCACGTTCAGATACTTATGTGGAATTACAAAAAAGGAATGATAGGGAGTGTGTAACCAATCCACTTCTCCTGATGATTCTCCTCATGGTCGTCCCAATAATATGGATAGAATCTTGAAGAAATTTTAGAGACGTCTTTCTAGGTGGATAAATCACCTCGGAAAGAGTAGATGACTGGATCATTGGATTTCGTCAAAATCTTGATTTGGTTTATGCCATCATTGTGAGGACGGCCGATCCTTTTGCCTGCTCAAATGTGTGTTGCTTTATACAGACTACAGTTACCCCCAAATCCGGTCTAAAAGCAGATATCACAGCATTAAAACTGTTTTGCACCTGACCTCGTCAGCATTTCGATGACTTTGGCGGAAATCCTTACAAAGAGCTTCTAAAGCATTTAAAAAAACGTGCAGCGCTCTCTTGTGAGGACGACTGCTGCTCTTACGCTAAGTAGAGGAGCAAGTTCATCAAATCTTTTCGATCTCAGTCTCATTCCATTTCTGTTGGTTTCTGTAAGACAACTCAACAAGTCTTTAGTCTGGCAACGTTTGTCTGACATAGGTGTCTAACCTATGTTTTGGGCGACCTCATTCCCAGGGTAACCATGGCCAACGCGACCAATTCGCTATTGTTATCACTCTCCTACCATCGATACCCTATAATATTCAGTGAAAGCGAGCATATTTTTCCATTTTAGATCATCCGTGGAATTCCTTTTGTTTTTGAAAAATTTTCCTTGTTTATGTGGTAACGGAGGCATTTTCTCCATTTCCCCCTTTTATGTTGTAGTATAGACTATTTCTTTGTGAATGTTGCACTGTAAGTGGATCCTTCGATCGAAGATATATGTAACGCTTTTTCGCAAATTTGAAGGAAATCTTAAGAATAGTCATTACAAGCAGATGGACGGATAGACATACCTATATGAATTAAAAATCCGTTAGTGATTACTTTACATATTCTCTGCAACTTCCCTCTGGTTATGTAAGGAATACACCTGCTTTCAGTAGTGGGTGTAATAAATCCTAAAAACGACATATAAAGAAGTACGATTAAGTAGACATACCGCTTATGCGTATACCGAAAATATATTCAAGGCGTCCCTGATATGTGCCTTGATACCTTCGAAGCCTTTGCTAATAGTAACTATTGCGTAATCTAACTAATATTGTGACAAAGCAAAGCAATGTTTTTCTTTTCCTGACATTTTCCACACATTTCCCTAATCTATTGGAATTTCACTTGAGACAATTGAAAAATCGTCGACGGTGGGCTAAGGAGCTTTAATGCATTTCTTATGCTTTCATATGCAATTTCAATGATTGCAATGTAATGCAAATCTCATCTCCTCTGCCGTCGGGAAGAAAAACATTCCGCAAGTATAGAGTAATGATATAATTCTCAAACCCCTTTTTGAATCTTCTCTGGTAAGAGTGAGAAAAAGAAACTATAGAGAACGAAAGAGAAACAAATGCACTTGTAATGTTTTCTGCAAAAAAAAAGAACACAAAAAAGAAAAAAGAATTGAAACAAAAAAAAAAAAAAATAAGGCAGCGAACAGCACCCGGTTTTTACAATCGTACGGTTCAAAGAATTTTCATCCCTTCAAATTTTGTGGAAAATGTCTATGCGCGCTAATGGCATCGTTTATTTCAACCTTAATGGGTGTGGTAAACCAATACTACGAACAACAATTCGCACTTCATACTGCACTCATTCGTGAGCAAATAACCCACACATGCAGAGAAGAAAATCCAAATGATGTTAAGTAAAAAAAGAAAAAAAAAAATAAGGAATAAAGTAGCGATTTACTAATGAAATGTATGAATACACCAAAGTATATAAATCTGTATGTGTATTTATCTTATCTTAGATGAATTGAAGCATATTTTTATATATAAAAATGTATGTACATGGGTAGACTTTATCTCTATGAATACGAACGATATCTAAACTCTATAAACTAAAGACGAGGACTAAATGTTTGCATTAAACATATGAAAAGTGCTTTTTTTTTCTTCGCCTATAAAAATTTTACTATTAATTATTTTTTATGGAAATTATAAAAAAAATGTTCCTTTATATGCTTCTTCTTCTTCTTCTGCTAAATTCCACTAACACTGTTTATGCCTTTGCCACTTCTAATGAAAAACATATTATTTGTATTAAATTGTTTTATTAAATTACTTTATTATTTATAAAATAAATGTTTTTTAAAGAAATTTTCTAAAGCAAGAAAAAAAAAATTCTAATCATATCAACGTATAATCCAGTCTTCCACTTGTGTGCGAGGGTAAAACCATAAAAAAAAATCTATAAATTATACTAAACAAAAAATGTCGACAGTGTTTAAATCAAAAAAACAGAAAAAAACAAAAGAAAGAAAATATGTTCAACAAACCTGAATAAATAAGTAAATGTGTGCGTATATTTTACACGCAATCTATTGTACTACCAACAGTCAGTACGTTTACTATGCTATACTATTGTTATTGCTATTGCATGTGTGTGTGTACATAAACGTTAACGACAGTACGAATAAGTTCATGCTTAAGTGTATGCATAAGCATATATACATATACATATATATATATATATATGTATACACATAGTCACGTCAATAAGGCCAGCATGTGGTTGCTTGCTGGCTAGATAAAAACAACATAAAAGGAGGAGTAATACTATACACAAAATATTATATATCCAGTCAAATACAATTCAACTTACGATATATATACAATTTAAGGCTTCAACCAATGACTAAATTGACTCCGCCCTCAGTATAAACTGTTCTGCACAAGTAAGCATACTACGAACACATGAACAAATGCACACACACGCACACACATACACCCAGGCATAGATTGTATTCTATTCACAAGCAGAACACTCATCGCAACATATGTTTATGCGAATTTGTGTGCGTGTGTTGTATGTGTGTATATATATACAATAAACTCGTAAAATAAGCAACAGAGGCCAACAGTTCAAATGTATGTTTTTGTATGTACTGGCAGTCTTTACTAAAACAAAACAACAACAACAAAAAAGTTAATAAATAAATGAATAGAAGTAACACAATGAAACAAAAAAAGAAAATAAGAGAAAAAGAAAAGAAATTATATTTCTTAGCTTAGACCGAATCATTTCATACCTACCACATTTTATTGTTTTGTACTGCGTTTTTTTTTTTTTTTTGTAACATATTTAGAATATAAATTTTATTACCAAATAGTTGCAAATCAAATAGGAAACCACATAAAGTCT
Organism: Glossina austeni; assembly: GCA_000688735.1. Taxonomy (NCBI): domain Eukaryota; kingdom Metazoa; phylum Arthropoda; class Insecta; order Diptera; family Glossinidae; genus Glossina; species Glossina austeni. The sequence continues at coordinate 124,340 of KK502701.1, forward strand.
ATCTGGAATGTATCAGATTAGTAGTAAGGAAATTGTATCGATGTTTCTCTGCCTGCCGTAAGTAAGCGTTAGAATGATGTTAGCGAGTTTCAAAAGAATAAACAAATTTAACGCGGACTAGATCTTATTCGAAATACACGAAATAGGTTATCTCATAATTATCAGATAGCAGACCTAGGAGTGAACGCTTATAAACTATATATATATATATATATATAT
>KK502701.1:124892-150506 GCA_000688735.1 Glossina austeni
TTTACACGGATATCTAAGGAACGCGTCTATCGTGTAAAAATTCACATGCGGCATATGGGAAAGTTGTTGATATATTCCATAATTTTAAAAAATCGTGTAAAATGAAAAAACTGTATTTACTTTTTCAAAAAGACAGTGCAAAAAAAAATGTAATGCATATTCCATATATTTGTATATATACAGTGAAATAAATTATGTACACGACAGTAAATGAGTACAAAATTTTTTTAAAGTGAATGGTGTGTCTGATCTAGAATTAAAATGCGTACTGTTTCCTCACTATCTAACTTCATTACTCTAAACTAACTGTTTTTTTTTGTACTCAGGTGTACTCAGTAAACATGATATCTAATCCAATTTAATAAAATTAAATTTATAATTATATATATATATATATATATAGAGCATATATATATATACATATATATATATATATATATATAGAGCATATATACATGCATATTCTATAAACTATCTATCCTCTATATACATATATATATATAGAACATATATATATATATATATATATATATATAGAGCATATATACATACATATTCTATAAACTATCTATCCTCTATATACATATTCTCGACAAGTGCACCTGATTTACTCATATCGTTTCCCTATATCTGTTTGTTTAAATGCGTTTTGCGACAGTAAACTTTTATTATACTTAGGAATATGTACAAGCACGATTTAATAGCTTGTTTTTGACGCTCTAACGGGGTCAAGTTACAAAATAAGTTAAATCGTTCCAAGGGCTTGAACTCTATTAAGAAATAAATTAAACTCATCCTAAAGTGGTTATGGGATAAACCCTTCCATAAAGGTCTACTAAGAAAGGAATGAAACTCACCCTAAAGAGCTTGTGAGATAAATCCCTTCGAAGATATCTATATCCAAGGCAGACCAGGCAGTATTTTACAACGCAAATGTAAAATGTCGGAAGTATAAGACGCACCGGACGATAAGACGTACCTCAAATTTATAAGATGATTTTTCGGAAAATATATTTTCCGATCAAAATTTTTATTTATTGTTATTCGCAATATTCAGTTCATCTTCACTCTCGATACGAGCATTCGTCTCCTTAATGTCACCGTTCGCATTACTTTCGTCTGAACTATTGTTGTTGCTCTTTTCAGAAACTCAAATTTGAAAAAATATTTTAATGTTACCTTCGGACCATAAGATGCACCCAAAATTTGAGTCCATTTTTCTGCGTAAAAAGCTGGACCATAAGACGCACCCAAAATTTGCGTCCATTTTTCTACATATGTCTTACAGTTCGAAAAATATTGTCTAAAATTTTGATCTCAAGAAAAATTTACCACGCCCATGTAAAATATATATTATTCCGATTTTAGGAAAAAATACTAATTTTAACTTTACCACGCGCATAACACATAGTCTATAAAGGCATAATACTTACCAATTGGGCGTAAGCGATTTGCATTACAAGTCTTAGAGTTGCGTATTACTGCTAGAATGTCTTCATACGAAATGATTCTATAGATCGCTTTCTGTCCCTACCGTACGAAGGACTCTGTAAAGTTTTTATCAGGAAATACTTTATAGAGGTAACCGGCACGTCTACAAAAATATCCATTGATCGGGTCAAACTAGCCTATACAGCAGAAGAACTAACCACTACTGGATCTGCTATATCAGATCCGTTTAATCGGTCAGTTATCACGACTAGGTCCAGTCGCAATATATGTTTTGTTAATCACTACACGTAAGCGTTGCAGCTAAAAGAAAAGTATTGTGGCAACTCGGAACTAAGTTTCAGTCACCTTGTCGCGTTCAAACGCGCGTATGCAACCTCGAAGCCATTAAGGCCTACTGTAATAGGTGCCATAATAAAGTAAAATAATACAAAATGTTCTTAAACAAAATTGAAGGTAAAGAGAAAAAAAGAAGTAAAACAAAAACACCAGCGAAGAAAGCAACTAGATTAGTATGAAAGGAAATAACACGTAGCACACCTCCATTCCAATACTAAGTAAGTAGCTAATCTGATTAGGTGCGGCATAGATTAAAAGCCTACGCTTGTAAGAGAGAGATAAGAGAATCCAAATTACCGCAACATTCTAGGCAGGGAATTGTAAGCGCCTCTAATTCTTATCTGAAACGATTTGCGAAACAACAGAAGGTTATTACGAACTGACCTCTTAAAAGAAAAGAGAAAATTGTTGGTCTACTTTTCAATTAAAAACGACTATTACGCCTTTTTGTTGTATCGTCTATGATATAATTATTTTAATTTTTGAAAGACTTTTTCTCTCTTCTGTTCTGCTGCACAAGCTACGATTAAATTCCGAATCAAATTAAATTAAATTTAGTTAATATGGCTTCTTGATACGCCAAGGTTCAGAACTTAACATGATCCTTCGCGTCCCCGTGTTGGCTAGTGTCTGTCACACAGTCTGTTATATGGCTCCTCCCTACCACCCTGATAATAAGGCGTCTTTCTACGTCAGTGAAAGGTTCAGGACGTAACATCATCCCTCGGACCCCCGTGTCTGTTAGATAGTCTGTTATATGGCTCCTCCCTACCACCCGGATAATATGGCTTCTTTCTACGTCAGTGAAAGGTTCGGAACGTAACATCATCCCTCCGGACCCCTTGTTTGCTAGATAGTCTGTTATATTACTTACTCTTACTAGCCTGTTAATATGGCTTCTTGGCACACCATAGAAAGGTTCAAGAACAAACAGGATCCCTCGGGCCCCCTTGTTTGTTAGACAATCAATCTTGTCGTTCCTTTCAACCAGCGAATGGCCAGGCACACATATTAGCTGCACGTCATTGCGCTTGCTTATATTATTCGGTGTTTAAAGACACTCCAAGACAAGCCTGGAAGTCATTACTTGCCCTTTCAGCGCGGCCCTTACGGCGGCAAAACTGTCAGAGTATTCTGCTTATATACCCTTTTACAAGCAGGTTTCCATTAATTAAATTCATCCTGCCATTTTTAGTTCGTTTTCCGGCTAATTTTTTGGCAATTGTTGTTAATCTTTTCGTCAGTCGCTAATCACGTGACACACGTCATCCGCCATGAATGTGTAATTGGTTCTCGCTTTTGTCAGAAAATCGACTAATTTGTAATGAAAGTTGAATTCATCAAATATGGCATTTTCGTAACAATGCTCTAAATCTGAAATGTCGATCAACTAGAATGTTAGTCAGGCGGCATATTTCTGGCATTAAATAAATAATAAATGCGGTAGATCTGCTCCATAACACAGTAAATCTGAAATATAAATAAAGCACAATGCTAGACAAATACCCGATGCCCTGCATTAACGAATGCTATAGATCGCGTATTCATATAAAATGGATGGACTTATGAGCGAGAAATTGTGGCCATCTTTCATAACGCGCTACGAGAGAGAATGAGTCGGAAAATACATATGATAAACTTTTGTATACATACTTCTCCACCTTTCTCTCTCTCTCTCTCTCTCTCTCTCTCTCTCTCTCTCTCTCTCTCTTTCTTGTGTGTTTGTAAAAAAAAGAGCATTTATTATTCAGTGGCCATAAAAATTGTTGTTGTCGTCATGCAGTAACTTAAACCTCGTTAGTTGAAACAATTATTTTAAATATAACAAGTAAGTTAATCGTTTTAAACTATGAACAGCTCATGTACTTGTACAACACGAATTTATCATACCGTGAAGTGAACATAATTGTTCGTGCTAATCATTTTTAAGTTCAAATCTTTTTTCGTTAAATGCTTTATACGCTCACTAGTCACTCAACTTGCATTAATATACTGAAAATTATTATTTATTTTCTTTTTTTTTTCTTAAAAAAAAATTTTTTTTTCTTTATGGTTAACTCCACAATAAAATTCACTTTAATCCATAACCGAAAGCCCAACCTACGTGAAATGTAAACTATACCAAAATAAATTGAAAGAAGTAAAAGTCTTTGCGGCGAGGGAGTGCAATTTTTTTTTACCTAAATTCATTCATAATAAAAATAAGAAAAAATTAAAAATAAAAAAACAGATATTTATAGAAAAACCAGTGCTCGAGTCATCACATGTTACTTGCAATGCGACTACAATGGCACGCTTAACATTTTTCCTGCTTAACGTATATGGCAAAGCAATGCGTACTAACAGTTATAACAACGGCCATAACGAGAAATGGTGGAATTTTTCAAAATGAATTAAAAAAAAATGGCGTAGAAAGCATTAGAGCAAAAATTGCACGTAGCAATAATGAAAATATTGTATGAATAAATATAATATTCATAATAACAAGCGTGCATACATACATACATACATGCATACATGCATAAGTATGTCTGAAAAGGTGCGTTTTGTCTATCAAAATGATGATTGAATTTAAAATTGACTTCACTATGAATAAATTTGACATTAAAATGTACTTTATGATTAAATATTCGGTACGAGGAACATGTTGTTATACCAAAATTACCTCTTAATAGATCTTTAAGATTAGGGGGCGGGGAGAGGGAGATTTCGCAAGAAAGCCCCTTAAGGAAAATCAATTACCGTTTGCCACTAAGTCAAGCGGAACGTATCATATATGAGCTTTAATTGGATACATCAACTTCTTCGGGCTTTTAGACTGTTGTTAGTATGGTGTAGTGAAAACACAATAAAGATTCTCTTGTTTGACTTTAATTCTCACTTTAATTCTGACTTTAATTCTGACTCAACTGAACTGTGGTCAGTATCTTATATAATAAATTATTATGCTAACTTAAGCAAAGTTTTTTAAACTAGGTTATTACTAAAGTTGCATTTAATGTTAGGTTATAACTAAAGTAGGTTGTTTTAACTAGTTATAACTAGATTTACATTATGTGGAAATATAAGGAAGTGCAAACTTAGCATAAGTGGTTAATAAGCGAGTAACTCGAAGTAGGTTATTACTAAAGTCACATTTAATGTTAGGTTATAACTAAAGTAGGTTATCTTAACTAGGTTATAGTTAAATTTACAAAATGTGGAAATATAAGAAAGTGCAAACTTAGCATACGTGATTAATAAGTGAGTAAGTCGAACTAGGTTATTAGTAAAGTCACATTTAATGTTAGGTTATAACTAAAGTAGGTTATCTTAACTAGATTGCAGCTGCATTTACATTAAATGGAAATACAAGAAAGTGTAAACTTAGCATAAGTGATTAATAAGTGAGTAAGTCGAATTAAGTCGATGAATCGATAATGCTACAATAGATTGTGACGAGAAAAGTTCAATTGTCTAACAAGTTAAATGGAAGCCCGGATGTCTATCGCATTATTTATATACAATACTGAAATGGTGAAAAATTTATATGTGCGCGGTTAAAAAATTTTTCGCAAACTCGCTTATTGACTAAAGGATGTCAGAACAGGTGATTGAAAAACATGATCGTATTCAGAGACATCATAATTCCCAAGATATATCTTTCTATGTAGTTTACGGGGCTCGACAACCTTATTCTGATAATGAAAGTAATATTATAGCCCTTTCTTCCGGAATAATATCATTCGTTTTCTTCTCTGATTAATGATCCACCACCAGAAGACCAGAATATGTTCTTAAGTCAACTCATCTCTTTCGGGTCGGCCAAAAAAGAATGTATAGTTTCGAAGATCGGATTTACAATAAAACTTAATATACTTTGTGGTGGCTGTAAAAAATCAAAGTCACATTTATAATGTTTAGACTAACAAAAATTGTCGCTTTTTAAAGTACGTTTACATAGTAGCACTCACCCAATCAAATCGTCATACAATACGTTGAATATCACTAATATAAATTATCGCCTAACATATTGAAACTGTAATTGATCATGACAAAGTTTCGATGTCTTCCGATGGATTTCCGATGGAGTTCCGATGGACTGAACAGATCGGACATAAGCTCAATATTAGTGAATCAACTGCACTAAAACATTTTGAAATTTTACAAAGTACGTGAGTTAGAGTCGATGACAAAGGCAAGCATGCAAACTTTTGGTCTTAGATTTTGACTTAGACGTGATTGGACATAATTGACCTCACGAATATTATTTGGTGACACAATATTCTATAGTGGCTAGAGATGTTAATTTTTTCTTTCGATAGTAAGAAAAATGCATGCTCTTTACAGCGACTTTACTCGATATTGAGAAACATAACCAAACCCCACAATTTGAATGTAGTCCGAATAAACTGGAATTTGATGGTTACAGAAGCTGACTTTATTATCATTATTGTTACTATTAGTTGTAACATGCAGTTGTATCTGTAATATTTGTTACAAATACAACCCTGCGATTAGGTCAGATTGCTAATCTCACTCGTTAAGAAATGAATGATATTTAGAGGAGACTAGAAGAAAGAAAAATCGAAAAACACCAATTCTTGGTCAGTTTGCGAGTGGAGTGTCCGTGGGACAACAATTTAAAATCCTTCCATATCCCCCGAACTAGCTACTTGAGCAATGACACGTTCGTCCGTCTCTACAACCTCCGATCCACTTAAATAGGCACTTATATGTAACCAAAATAAAGTCAGCAGTTCGATATTCACACCGACATTGAGGATTTCCTGACATACCTGCTTTTATAACCTTCAGCACTTGGGGTACAGGTTATATTATGTTAGTGCGGAGGCATGTAACACCCAAAGTGGCTTAAGGTAGACCCGTCTTTTATTATACTGATTGATTCAGAATCATTTTCTTAATCGATCTAAGCCTGTTTGTCCGTCTGCTGTCTGTCCACGTAAATTTGTGTTCAAGTTACTGGACACAATTTTTAAATATTATGATGAAATTTGGTACACTGACGTACTTTGGCCCAAGGACGAACGCCATTAAAAATGGTTCGGATGGGTCCACCTTTTCGACCGCTTATTTTGAAAAGTCATTATATGGAAAAAATTGCAATTTTCAAAATTTTTCGGCAAAAGTGACTAAATAGTAGTAGTTTCGGCATTCTAAAACTTTGGGTTCCCTGGGGCAAGTTTTTACACCCACACCTATGAAACCGTTTCTCCAGAAACTAAAACTTTGTATGGTAAAAATTTCAAATTTTCAATATTTTATGGTGAAATTTTTATGGTGCAAATTGGGTCATATTAGTGAATTGACAAAAAAATTTGCCTTACCGAACTTAGGCCACGTAGGAGTACCAGATATAAGAATTCTTATGAAACGTAATCCCTTATATGTCAAAAAAGCCTGATTGGTATTTTTTTTGTGATGAAAATTAGGTCATGATAGTAATTAAATAAAAAAATTAAATGGACCTAATTAGAACCACTTGGGTCTATTTCGTCCCTCACTCCGTATACGATGTCTCATGATATCTTAATAATTTATAGGAGCGTTGCAGCAAAAAAAGTTAACGGTGGGATATTTTGATCATATAGGTCTAATTTTTTTGAACCTCCGACTTATATAAACGCTGTCACGAAATGCGAACTTTCATATAGAGTGGAAAATCTAACCTTTCCATGTGCGGTCTTTCATGAAAATAATGGCTTTGCATGAAAATACTGTGAACTTGTTTGTGTAGTATTAACAAAACGAGCGAATAACTAAGTCTGCTAGGCGAACTGGTGTAGGGTATGTAATGGCCGGGATCGATCAACTATAATATTCGTACTTGTTTATTATTATTATAATTTTTTAGACTAAAATTCATAAATTTTTCGCTGAGGGACTTAATGGGTTGACTTGTTAAGCGGCTAAATATTCGAAGTTTGCTTAATTCTCACTATATATGCCTCATAATCTTTTCAGAAATAATATCAAACTCGCAAAAATTAATTGAGAAATTCGGTTATCCATGGGAAATGATGCCATTAATGTATGTAATCCTTAAGGACACCAGTGGCGATATCGATGAAGCATCGAAACGCATCGAAGAGGGTAAGTAAGCATTTATTTTATTTTAATTTAAAGAACAGTGTTTTCTGCAAATATTTTATATATGTAGTTATATATGGAGCTATTTATGTAAATTTATTCGAGAAAAAAAAAAGATATCTATATAGCGGAGTTGATCTTTAAGAAAAATTAATATCGAGCAGCGATAATGAGACTTACACTCACAAATTCATTATATAAATCTTCGCCTCTACCCTATAATGAGGCAAAAGAAAGAGAGCAAAAACTAATTCTGGATATTTTCAAAAAAGTCTTATTATATAATTCTTTTCCAAAAAAAAAAAAAAAAAAAAACACAAATTTTTTTTTTAGGACAACAAGTTATAGAAGAATATAAAAGCCAGTACAATTTGAATATGTATGATGAAGATACGTTACGTCGTGCCACTAAACCGCGTCAAAGAGAGCCGGACAGCGAGAGAGGCAATCAAATCGAATGCGAAGCTTCATCGACCAAACGTAATCGTAATCATGAAAAAGATGACGAAATCAAATTCAATTGCAATCGATTGGAGAATAAAAGTAACGGCAAATCCTTAAAAAAAGAACGATGCATTTATAGCGATGAGAAGGAACATGAAGATCTAACAATTAAACGCATACGTCATAATAATAATGAAAAGGATATACTAATGAATGAATGGGATAAAATACGAAAAAGAAGAAGAGAAGAATTCATTTATAGCAGCGATGAGAAAGGCGAACATGAAGATCCACCGATTAAACGTGTCCGCGTACATAATGAAACGGATCTCTTAACGAATGAATGTGAAAGAATTAAAGAAAGAAGACGAAGAGATGAAATCATTTACAACGATGAGAAAGATATACAAACCGAACATGAAGATCCATCGTTTAAACGCTTACGCGTACATAATGAAACGGATCTACTAAATCAATATGAAAGAAATAGATTAAATCGCAGCTTAAGTGATGGTAAGCTTATAGTAATTTTTCATATTAATTAATAATAATTAGTAAATATTAGTAATATTGATGACAGAAAACACTGTGTTGTTCATTATGAAAAGTGAATGAAATGAATACCGAATAAACCGGTTTTTCTTCAATTAAATCTCAAAATGATAATCAAACTCTTACTTATATATGCATTTTTTGTGTGTTCTTTTTCCAAAAAAAAAAAAAAAAAAAAATTAATTTTTTTTTTTTAGGACAACATGTTGTTAACGAATACTCACGTCAATACAATTTGAATATGTATGACGGCTGTGAGTTACGTTGCGCCACAAGACAGTGTGGTTGATAAGAAAAACTAATTTGAGAATCAATATTTCTTCTTCTATCAACTCGGGCAACTCAGTTTCAAAGTTTTGCTCTTTTTTTTTTTCATTTTAATTAACCAAAAAGAAAACAAGGGGGAAAATGGAAAATTGTTTTCTTTAATCAAAGTAAAAATAATAAAAAAAAAAAACAAAAAAATAACTAAATAAATAAATAATAAAAAAAAGAAAAAAAACCTGAATTGTTGTGAAATTTGAATTCGAATCTCTCTCAAGGTGCTTCTCTTCAATATTCAAAAAAAATAATCACGTATCTTAGTAAATCTTAGAAAACAATTATTAATAATTATTGTTAATTATTATCCGGGCAAAGTAAAGACAGAATTTTTTTTTTTTTTTTGGTTTTCAAATACAAATCAAAATCAATGCAAGATGCAAAATATTTGAATTTCTATCTAAATCATCAATCAACTTACCGTAAGCGTGGGCCATGGAGCATGTTGATCGAGGGATCAAGGAAGTCAAGGCCATATCGTATCTAAAGTCGTTTTAATTAATTTTATTAACAACAATCAACTTTCCATGATCCTGATTTTGACAGAAGGCTGAACGAATGCAATCTTTTTTCTTCAATCAACTTATCCACAGATGCCATATGAATTTATTTAAGCGTCTCGTATATTATTATGAGAGAGGAAACAATATCAGTATCAATATCAAGATCAACATTATAACTCGCACAGCATTATAATATTTCTTTTTCTTCAATCAACTTTCCAAGGTCATCAGGCAGTTACATAAATATCTTATTATCGTTTAAATAAATGCAGTAATACACACATAAACACACATACGCAAAAGCAATGCTTACCTTCGCCTGAGAGTTTATAGCTGTCAACTATCGCGCGTATACCCGTCTTACCATAACTTGCCGTAACTGTTTGACTTATTTAATGTCGAATCTATTTACTCTTATGTATTTCTTTTTTTTTTTTTTTTTTTTTTTTTTTTTTTTTTTTTCTTATGTATGCATGTATGTATTCATACAACAACAACAACAACAAAAACCAAAAGATTTCATTGCGTTAATTGGTGGCTTTAAGTTCATTATCATAGATAATCCGGTATCCATTTGTAATTTGTTTTTATTTTTTTTTTTTTTTCTATACCCACCACCAAGACATGTAGGTATACTAGATTTGTCCTCTCTTTGGTAACCTAGACCAGAGGCGCTCATCATCAGCCCAAGGTACCAAGTGTGTCTAACCTTGTGCTTCGACTATTGTTATTACTTTCTATTGCATATATTGAGACGGAAGATTATACTCAGCAAATCTGCTCTTAGTTGATGGTCAAAGACTGAGTACGAGTGTGGGGTAAGCTTATAAAGGACTGTAAAAAAAAAGAAAGTTTTATATTTAGATATTCACGAAGACCATTTCAAGTTTCATCACGAGTGTGGGTGTGGTTATTTTGAAAACACGCCCCTTAATAAACAAAGAACTTTACTTAACGATCCGTACCAGATGATGATTTAGAATTTTGTATACACAAAAGAAGTGAATTGACTAAGACTTGCCACTTTTTGTTTTCTTTGCGCTCCATCATCTCAAAGAATGTAAGTCTATTGCCTTTATGTTCCCCTTTAAAATTCGTACAAATTGTTCGGTTATATTGGGATGTTGAAAAAGTTCTCGCTTTGTTGTTCTGCTTTAGTAAGAAGACTGCATAAAAAAAGGCTGTCACTACAACTATTTTCCATTGTTAGCTGTAAGCTCTCACTCCCCTCTTCCTCCCCATGCGTCGTCGCTCTTTCTCTCAACATTTGATTTAAAAACCGTCTGCCTTTTAAGGCTATTTAAGAGATGACTCACTTTTAGTCACCTTCGTAAAAATAGAAGTACTGCTCACTCAAGCCGTGGGCCAACTCTAAAAACAAGTAGTAGTTTCAGGAGATAATATCCGATGAATGTAGCGACTGGCCAGAGACTTCCCAGTCAGGCCTCTTCGAAAAGATCTTGCACACGTTTCGCCAAGTGTGGCTGAAATAACTTTCTTTTATCCCTCCTCGGATAGGGGTCCTTTATGCCTTGGCTCGAAGGCATCAATTGATGCCCGCAATAATTTCCCCTGAGGTAATTTTGTTCGATATGAGCAACATAAAAGACAGAGGACAGCCAGCTTATGTAGAGCAGAAGCCTGAAATCATTGGTTGTCGTGATTGCCGACGACACAGATCTATGGACGAACTTAATTCACGATTTTGTATGCTTTGGGTAGCGTATAGCTACGATGCGATGAAGAAGTCCTTCTTTTTTTTACCCATGAAAAAGGTGAAAAGACTCCATTTGACACTGCACCGACTTTTGCTTTTGCAATTTTGCTTTTGAATATCATTTCTCATGCTATTAAACGCTTCGAAATGGTTTTGCAATCAATGACAGAGGATGCTGCAAGTGCAGCTAGCGTTTGATGTAAATCTTCATAAAGTAATGCCTTTAATTCTTTCCTCAGTTCCCCGGCGCATCCTTTATCGTTAATATATCGTTAATAACCAATCTCTGCCTATTATTCCCGCTCAGACGTGATCAGCAAGAATGTTGTACGCTTCAACTAGAGTTTTTTTCTTAAATAAAGTAATGCAGTAAAATTTCCCGCAAATACTCTCTTCTTATACGAAATTCGACATGTTTAACGCTATTAAAAAAAAAAAGTTGTCTACACGTCGACAAAAACACATATACTAAACTTTAAGTTTGCTTATAATGCTTCCATAAGGACATATTAAAAACGTACTTAACCTAAGGGAAAAAATTCGAATAACTCCTTTTAGATGGGACGCATCGAGAGCTTATTCAATGTCCTAATAAAATGTAGAGTATAGAGCTTTCTGACAAGCTTAAGGATTTGATTCGGCTTACTCAAGCGATATATGTCCATCCGCTATTCGTATACCTTACGATATATCGCAGTGCGGGCGAGCTTAGGTGCTCGTAGCTATAATGGGTAGAAAAGGTGTAACACGTAGCGATTGGGAAAGCATCCACTAGTCTGCGGCCGCTCCCTGTCTCTTTCTCCGTTCTGTCTCGAAATTCGTTGATTGAACTGGTTGAGCAACCCACGAGAAAACACTATACGGACGCGGCCCACCATTAAATATCCTGCACTACTTCGATTAGCATCGTTATTCAAATAACCGTTTTCAAAATATGTACGTTTGTATGGAGAGCGGTACGAAAAATGTTTCGATTCGAACCATTTTCTTGGGCCAACACACGTCGTTATACCAAATTTTCTCAAAAATTTGCGACTTGGTGGTTAAAAACAAGAGTACAAGATGAACGGACAGACAGACAAGGTTAGATCGATTCAAAAAGTGCGTGTGAATCGACCGGCATAACACAAAATGAGGCTACCTCAAGTCTTTCCCATGCCCTCGTTTCAGAAGTGATGCAGGGTATAAAAAAAAGGAGGATTTTCGTCTAAAACTTGGATTCTTACCCCTCTTGCCAGGAATCAAGCAAAAAACTTGTAATTCATTCTAGCCCCCCAACGTATGCAATCAAAGAATGAAATACAAAACTTTAATCGAAACTATTTTGGATTTTGATCTAATCCTCGGATTGGCCGCTATGGGCCAAAATCCTGCTAATCGCGTAATTCTGTAAAATCAATAAAATTTACAACCGCAATTAAAACGATTCGAGTAAAGATATGTAGTCTTTCCAAGCGTAGATCCGATAGTCTTGGATCACTAAGGCCTTTTATTCTTATTACTTTGATTGATGAATTATAGTAATAATAATAACAATAGTAATAATAATAATAATAATTTTCCCATAAAGCCATAAGCACGCTGATTACTTTAAAAAAAAAACTCGAACTTTTCATTTTTTTATCCATTCAGTCGTAAAGCGGTAATGAGAGGCTAGATTTTTTGACTTTTAAATTTCTCGTCTTTTTTTTATGAATATCGGTTTGAGGTGGAGGGTATCGAAAGTTCGCTTTAGAAGCGAATATTTTTTCATATTTTACTTTGAAAATTTCATTTATTTAAGAATTTTACAAAATAATTAAATTAATCATAATAGTCCGTAATTACTTTAATTGTAAATTTTGTACTTAATAGATATTTTTAAGCAAAAAAAAAAAAAAAGGACCTGAACATTTATTTTTATTTTTTTTTTTATCTACAATGCATAGAATTAAGAAAAATGTTTTTGTTTTTTTTTTTTTTTTTTCTACAAAAGACTGAAACTGTGGATTCTTGTACATAGATATTAAAACCAAAATTCTTATGTTAAATTTTATTGATTGATTGTTAGTTAAGAAATGAAAAAATCTTATTGAAAGCATTTGTTGGCGATTATATCCGTGAATAATATATTAAAGTGCATATAGACACCCATCACCTAAGCATATGCAAGTTTACCTATTTTCTGAGAGGTAGTCCAACGTAAACTCAAAGAGTGTTAACATCAAAGTTAACTTGTTCAGTCAGGTCGTCTCCGTATTGGCATGCACAAGGTCACCCACACTCATTAAGATCTGAAACTACGCTAATTATCCATTGCATGCATCGCTTATAGCAAAAGTATATGGTATTCGTGCGAATGTATGTGAGAATTTCACACAGATCCAGCTTGAGATAGTTATAAGAATAATTTTCTACATCGATTTACGCCTGTCTGTCCGTCTGTCTGTTTCTTATATGTTCACGTATTTGATACTGTAGTATGTTAGGGACGAAGCCTATTGATCTAGATCGGACCATACTTACGTTCACACTCCCTGTAAACTCTTAATTAAAAAAGTGATTATATGTTTTGGTCCAAAAATGAAGCTTATTGCAGCTGCTTTGTCAGCGCTCCATCCTTAAAGCGTGAAAAACATTCGCAATTTCTAATATTCCTCTGTTCTAGGCTACCACATGAGTGCCAAAAATTTGGATGGAATAGGGGGACTTTTTTAATTCCTTCTCATAAGAAAACTCTTAGAAAAGGGAAGCCATTATATGATAAAAAAATTTAATCTTTAGCATATTATAAGGAAACATCGCACACAATGCAATAATGTTATCTGAATATTTTGCGTTAAATACGGACACTTCAGATGTATTTTCCCGGTCCCCTTCCATATAAAGGTTCTTACGACAAATAAAACTTTCCGTAGCAACAACATCTGTTTCCGTGTGGTATTTCATGACGAAGGCTAGTGAGTAGGTAGACGGAATTGTATTGCAGTTTATAGTAAAGGGTGTTTAATAATCGAGCTTGCCCGACTATAACGTTTTTTCTTTTATTCTGTTTCGAATACTCAATACTAAGCTTCCTAGAACCCATAAACCACGATCGTGTAACATCTCACTCAATAATTTCGTAAGATAACATGTAGATATCGCCACTATTGACGAATTCATAGGTTCCCAAATTGCATAATTTATAGCCGTTTTAGTGCCGCTACTTTTGTTTTTGTAAAACGTTCGAAAAATCTGTATTTCATGGGTAGCGTCAGTAAAAAAACACTGTAACTGGAAGACCATGAAATTTTTAAATATTTCGTTGAGGGGTTTTAGTGTCTACGAATCACGCAGTGGTCAGTTCGCCTATCTTATCTGTTTACCATCCTAAGAACTTATTGAGTGGTTACAAGTATTAACCACTGCCACCATCACTAATGGAAAAGACTTTTTAAAATTTCTGAATAGATATGATTGCCTGAGATTTGGTCGGGTACTGAGAAGGCGATCGGGTACTAGGACAACTTAACCTAACTTGCGCCTAAGGTGTCGGGTAATCAAAATTCGTCTCGAATACGAATTTTCCTAATAGATTACAATTGTTGTAGTTTTAAGACCTATAGTTCCATTTACTGAAAAAGAGAATAAATATTTCAATAAAATAAATGCAAGAATCATTTACTAAACCTCGTCTCCGTTTATGGGAGGTTAAAAACTACTTATAGGAATGTATATACAAAATTTATCATATATATAATATTTTTTTTTCTTTTTTACTAATGTGTTCTTCTTACTATTATTATATAAAAAGAAAAAGTAGTTATAATATTAAATTTAATAACTAACACACACACTTTGCAAAGGCTGTTAGAAGCTTAAACTGGTTTTAGATTTTGTAATTAAAAAGTAAAAAAAAAAAAAAGTTTATCTTTGAATTGTTTTTATATTTATACAATATCTTAACAGTTATTTAATATTTCTTTTTGTAGAGCAACTTTTCATATAGCAATCTCGTGATACCTACGAAGAGGTATAAAAAATTGCGAAATATTTAACAAAATCGAATTATCGGCATATGAAATCATCCCGCATCGTGTACAAAGTTTCCTTCTTTGAATAAAATCAAATTAGAGTACATTTTAGTACAAAGCGTTAGTTTCCTTCTCTTCTTCTTCTTCTTCTTCTTTTTTTTTTTTTTTGTCCTTCTATTTGTAGGAATCAGAGAGAGGAAGACTTACCCCATACTCGGCGAATAGAAATATTCATAAAAAATCTCATGCAGAAAATGTCATGCAAAAAATGTCATGCAAAAAATGTCATAAATTGATAAATCAGCAAACTCGGATGTGAAAAATCGCATAGACTTTTTTAAACTCTATAAGTTTTAGTTGCTTAAACCGGCCAAACATAACTGAATGCACTGAAGTTCCTCCATGGCCAGTAATAGATGAGAAAGAAGGGTAAACAATTTATCTCAATTCCAGTTGCGCTTTCTGCCATTGCAATTACTAAAAGAAAAGTTAAAGCTGATATTATTTACTTGAGGAAAGACTCCCAAGATTAACGGAGCCAGTGCTCCGACTATTATAGGTATTAGTACAAAACCAAATTATAAAAAGAGTACGAGTTGTAACATAAACATTATAAACATAAAGCAGCTGACATATCTTTGATAAGATTTGGGTTTTGAAGAGATCGGGCAAGGCCTTTGTAATCAGTTTTAAGTTTTGAGATGATCCAGCAATGTCTGTCTATGCGTCCATCTCACATTCGAGCTTAAAATGCAGCAAAATTTTTGATAGGATCTGTAATGCGCGTTTGCTCTTGGTAGGGTTTGTTTTATGAGTTGATCTAGCAATGTCTGTCTATCCGTCCATCTACCTTTGAAGCTTAGAAAGCAACCAAATTTATAATAATAAAAAATGAAAATTGCTTACTTATATTTATTATTCAATTCCAAACATTATATGTGAAGAAAAAGTTTTCAATCACGACTGAGAATTTAATTAATCGTGAGTAACTTTAACACTTGCAAACTATTTAGCTCTTATAAATAATACAGACGTTCCTTGCCGTATTAATTTTTGCAATATTTTTGATTAGTATCGGATTTCGAATAGACGTATATCTCGGCCATATCTGCCCGTCCATCTGTTCATCTGTGTACATTTACCTACTTAATGGCTTCTTGTACTTTAATATGCCAATAATTATTTTTCCTTCCTTATACTCGCTAAGGAGAGGTTGGCAATGTATTCACTCTTCGGTTAAGATGTTTGCAGTATCGAGAAGGAAGAGATCCTATAAAGCTTATATGTATATATATATACACATGATCAGTATCAAATTTCGAATACAATCTGCCATATCTCTCCGTCCATCTGTCCATCTCTGTATCTACCCGTGGAAAATTTTTATTGAATTCTTGAATAATTTAACAGACTTTGGAACTTCGCGAGGACACTTTAACACGGTTCGATCGTTTAAATAAAATTTTGACATCGGAAGAAGACAAGCCAAAAATGTGAAAATTTCTTGAAAATTTCTATAGGATATTTCAACTTAACCTAGCGAGAGTTCATGAAACGATTTGAGATCAACATATTGCTTTGAGTCAAACTTTTAGAATCATACGCTTAGCAAGTTTGAAAATTATATTTGAATGGATCTTAAAAAATACTTAAAAAATAGAGAACAAAAATAAAAAAAAAAAAATTTCATAATATTAGATGGGTGAGGCTGATCGTTTCCGTTTTTTGCAGAATGTATGAATGAAATTTTTTACCATGTGGTGTGTATTACGTAAGCGTGTCTTTTTCCAACTTTTAATACCGAAATCTTAGAGTATTTACTTTACATAGGTAAACAGACGAACATACCCAGATGTATTCGGAATTTGATGCTGAGCAGGAATATATATACTTTATACGTAGTCTCTAAGCACTTTTTCCGAATGTTAAAAACGTTCTGACGATATTTATGCACTCCCACCTTTCGGTGATGCGTACATAAAAAGGCCAAAATTATGAAGAATTTAACTGAACTTCGAGATAATACCGATGAGAGTTACGCGAATACATTTCAGATTAAGTTTTACATCTAGATAAAGTTTCGGGATCGTAACGGTAAGATGAATGTATATGATAAACTGAATTCCTTTATTCACATTAATAATGAAAAATATATTTACGTCAAGCACTTTCTTGGAGCGTTGTAATTATATTGGAGCTCTGAAAAACTAGTACTCTTTCATGAATGGATCGATGAAGCTATTTAGTTGATTTTTAATTTAATCCTAACGAAAAGTTGTAAGAAAAGTTTTGAGAACAAGTTTGTTTTTCTGAAGCACCAATCATGACAAATGGACAGACATTGCAAAGTCGATTCCATGTGATGCTGTTTTTGCATAGCTCCATGCGAAGGCATAGCACATCTCTCACCAATAGCCCCTTTCCCCCTCACACGTTTCTCATTTCTTTATGACTATCACAAACGACTCAATGGTTGATCAACATAAGAAAAGCGAAAAAACTGTCCAGGTATTTTTTATGATCTTTTGGTTAGAAAAGAAAGACATTGATAGCGATGATTGGTGGGTCATAGCAAGAGGATTGCGCAAAAAGAAAAAAAAGAATTCCTTCCAAACACAAATCTTAAGCACATTAAGCTTTTTACGTACGCACGTACGCACTTATGTGTAATGCATTTAAAATTTTGATCGAAATTATTTTGAAAATTTGAAAGCGACCTTAACCAGTGTTTGTCCAAGGTTCGCCCAAATCAATTTCATCTTCTATAAGAACTTCCTGTCGAAGGGCAGTTTTTCTGTTTCTCAAAGGAAAAATTTATAAGATGTCCAAGGAAACGTTTCAGGCTTCATAGGGATAAATAAAAAAAAAATAAAATAAAAAAAGTCACTTCCCTGCTCGTACCTATAAGGAACATTCCCCGAGTGGCCAATCGTACAAAACACAAGAGACTAACATCCTTCCTTCCCCCTCTCTACGGAAAATCTTTCCTGTCGACCAACGTAGTCACGTATACCCAAAGATATAAGGGACACTCCCTAAATGGCCGGTCGTATATAAAAAAAATAATAATACTTTCTCTCCCCCTCCCCCCTTTTCTACCTAAAATGTTTCCTAACCATCGCCGTGTTCACCTTTACCCACAGCTATCGGGGGCGCTTCCCAAATGGCCGGTCATGTTTATAAAAAAAAAAACCGAAGTACTGCTAATATCCTTCGTTCGCCATCTCGACATAAAATTCTATCCACAGGAGTAAGGGACGCTCCCTAAATGGCCGATCATAGATAAAATAGAAGTACAACTAATACCTCCCCCCACCTTTCAACCGAAAATACTTGCTGACTACCTATGCCCACAGGTATAGGGGACACTTCCCGAATGGCTGGTCATGTGTATGAAAATGAAACCCAAATGCCAGTAGTATCTTTCCTGCTCCCTCTACTTCTGAAATCGTGACTGACCGTCACCCTGTCCACAGGCTGGAGAGAGGACACTCCATGAATGTCTGGTCAGATAAAAAAAAAAAACAAAATATTTTCTTCATCACCATAATATTCGGAGTAATTGAAACCCACTTCCCTCTCTTCGTCCGCCGCTTTTTGCTGTAATTAAAGTCGTAAAATCTAATATAACAATAGAAGAAAACAAAGAAAAAGAAGAAAAAAAAAGATCATAAGCCGATATTAGACAAAAAAAAAAACAAACAAAAAAACGCTTAATTATAGAATCAAAAGCAAACATTAATATAACTCCTACAGCCATTTAAGAGTTTATTGTAAAAATGTTCCTAATGAGTTAACTGACACGCCCACAAATAAAAAATTTTTTTTACAATTTTTACCTATTGGTGGAAGGTGATGGGTATAAAAGATACCAAATATTCCAAGGCGAATATTAATTTTTCTTTTTTCTTGTTTTTTTCTTTTTAATTTGTTTTTTTTTTAAATAAATTATTAATTAACAAAAAAACTGCAAGACTCACTTGTATATGTTCACTAAAAACTTAAATATAAAATAACGGAAACAATCACTTAATTAATCATTAAGAACACTCGTATACTGCGTGCAAAAAAAAAGAAAAAAAAAAAACAAAAGAAATAAAAAATTAATATTGTATAATATTAAAAAAAAAAAACAAAAAACAAATAATAGAACAAAGCAAAAAAACATAAACAAATTTCCTTCTTAGATAAAAATAAAATAGAAAAAACAAGTTAATGAATATATTGAAATTTAATATTATTAAATCTATTATTTACATATAAATGTAATCAAATAAATTTAAAGTTATAATTTAACTTAAATGTCAGCTATTTAATGTCAATGTAGTTAATTAAAAGAGAAAATAAAATCCAAACGAATCAAAACAACTTCTATAATATACTTATTATCCACTTACACCCCCTCTCTGGCCCCGTGGTAATCAATGATATGCTTTTGTATTTATAAGCGCACGTACGTAAGCATGTATGCCTGTGCGTGCGTTAAATACAATCAAAAATATCAAATCGAATCATTTATAAAAATTTCAAATGTCGCTGTCACTTAACAAAATTAATTGAAAAAATATTGTTTTTATCTCTGCACTCTGTGTATTAATTATAGTATGTGGGTGTTCTCTAATTCTCTTAAATAAATAATACAATTATATATATATATATATATATGAGAGGATATCCATAACAAGGGAAAGTTCATGTAAATATACTGTGTTCAAAAAGTAAGACCAATTTATTGTTGTCCTTTTTTTTCTTTCTAATCCGGTCTCTTTTTGCGAGTAAGTAACATAGTCAAGTAACATTCGTTGTTAACAAATTGGTCCGACCCACGTTATTCATAGTGCACAACATCGCGATAAGCAAAGAAAACTCTTAACATCACCTTGAACTTTGAGCGACTTTGGCGCGATTTTCGTTCGGTCTTGGTTCATGTCGGATAATCGCTCGATCGCGGAATTGTTTTCGAGTTGCAGGCATTTGATGACCGATTGATAGTTGTTCGCCTCAACAACATCACACATTGTAAAAATCGGAAGTACTATAATACTTTTTGTCTCGCCTGGAACCAAACGGACCTTAAATCCTGATGACATTTATGATATGAAGTTCGACACAGATCTCTGTCTTTACTTAAAAAACAAAATATTTCGGATATTCAATATTGGTCATATCTTTTGAGCACTGTATCATACCAGATATGTAAAAATGAAACCGGAATTTGCTCATAGATAATCCTAATTGTCAATGCAGTTGTTATTAGCCCACGTCATTGGCACCATTTTCTCTTACTGACATCTGATAAAAATTTCCATCCTATAACCGTGCAAGTACAAGTTTCATACAACATCAGCATAGTCTGCCATAGCGTTGACTGTGTAGAGTTTTATGCGCAAAATAAAAGTAAACGCCGATGGCATTATTTTTTCCTTCATCGATGTTAATAAAAGCCGTTTTTGCACCGTCCTTCGGTACGCGTGATGGAAAGAGGACTTATTTGGGGAATCCCTTCGTACAATTCGTGTACATTCGTTCATACTATCGCAAAAGCAAATCGCAATACTTTATGTTTGTTTGGACCAGAGGGGTGTGATTTGTTGAAGTCAGGTGAAACGGTTGATACCAGTACCACTGCTAACAACAATAGAGCGATTTGAAAGGAGAAAAAAAGTCAATACAAAGGCACTTTTTCTCATGTCATCTATCAATCCGTCCATCCGTCCATATTGCAAAACCATTGGAAACAACATCAATTGGACAATGCTCGCAAGTGCTAACTGATACGATTTACTGACCACGCCCTATTAGTACGCAGAGCTTTTGTTCATGCGAAGGTATAAAAAACAGAGCAACGACCCTTCGTGAAAGCCGAAGACTTTTAAGAAAGGGTATCGATAAAGTGTAAGGCAAATGGGAAACTAGCAACGAGCAAAACTTTGCATAAAATACATGAGCTCCCCTATAACACTATTTCATGTTATTTGAATGCATGGCTTACGAGCCACCTAGACAGTACAAATAGGTAAGATGCTCACAAATTAAAGCCGCTAACATAGTTGTCATATTTAACATTCTTTTAACAATCAGGCTGAAGACACAACAACTTTTACGGCCGTTGAATAATAAATAACCTTTTTGATAAAGGAGAGAGAGAGCGAGAAAGAGACTGAGAGAAATGTATAAAAATTTGTCAATATATATTTTTTGTCTCACTCTTTCCACCGAGTCTCTTTAGATCGTCTTGTTTGAACATAACTATTACGCCGTGTTATACGAACCTGTCCTATATCCGATCCGTGTTATAAGCACCCTACTGCGTTTTTATCAGAGTATTTGTAATACACAAATTCCGGTTTCATATTTACATACTTACACATTTTATATTAGAGCTAAAATGTTGTGTAGAAAAGTGGAAATGATAGAAATTTTAGCCCGAAAAGCCTCTTAATGAATTCGTTAACACAGGGATGTAGGGTACGATAATCGTTTTATTCTTGCAATAAATTATATTATATAATACCTATATATATATTATATTATATATATAATACTTTCACGATCAATTATGCTATGACAATTATGCGATCTTGCGACAATATATACTTTCCCGATCAACTTGAATTTTCAAATCGTTTTGGCTCAGCCCCTCGTATGCTTTTATTTGAAATTGCATAAAGGAGCCAAGCTTGCACGTAGGTTAGGTTCAAAGCATTTAAACAGCATAAGAATACTTATAATATTTGATAATCACCATCTCAAAGTGAATCTTCGCTATTCCCAAGTATTTAGTTAACTGCTAGCAAATCGCCAAAACCCTTCTATCCGTTGAAATTTTATATGACTCTCGGAAATATTGATGCTTAGCTTTAGCTTTAGTCTGGCGGGTAAAACGTAAATTACTTTCTATTTCATTTTTTAAAATATTTATATTTTTGATCAAAAATATCAATCAAAGCAATGATTTGAGGGTATATTCATATGTTATGACCGCAAAGGAAACAGCTTTGTCTCCATTTTTCCATTTTTCAAAGGAATGATCGCAATAAAATATCTCAATAACAATTTTGGTAAATAAAAAATAAAATTTGTTAGGTTAAGCAAATCACAAGCAAACAAATGCTTTGTGACCTGTGACGTTCCCGTGATGTTTCTCTGAATAGCGATATTAATTGTGAACAGAAATCAGATGAGAATGGAAATCCGAATTTTTTTTAAACTACTTCTACAAATCAAAACAAACCTATTACCTATGACTCCCTACGGCACTTATTGGCGTATTCCGACTTTGTGACCAGTCACTAGTCATAAAAGAAAACAATGCAAATCAAAGAAAACCTATTACCTCTGACTCCCAATGGCACTTATAAGCGTATTCTGATTTTGTGACCTGTCATTAGTCATAAAAGAAAACAATGCAAATCAAAACAAACCTATTACTTGTGACTCCCCATGCCACTTATAGGAGTACTCTGAACCTGTGACCGATTACTTGTCATATGTACTTTAAGTAATCACTTTATTCGATGACTAACAATAGCACTCGTCAACTGCTAGCATCGGGACAAATTTACTTGTTTAAGAATTAGGTTAAGTTTCTTTCCTGCCATTCAAAGGGGTCATCAAGATATTTTAAAATCAATGATAACGCCTTCCAATAATAAAGTGGGGGGATCATACATAATCGTTCGGCCAGAGAGGTAGACATATGCGGTAAAGGTGTAAAAGACTCCTTGACTTAGAAATCCGTAGTCAATGAATTAAAAAAAAATTGAATGATTGTAATCGAGAGACCTATCGAGAGATAGAGTTACAATATAAATTTTAGATAATCATAGCAAGAGAATATTAAAAGAAAGGGGAAATGATTTGCGATCTCTCTCTGCGTGTCACATTAAAGACAAGGTCTTTGATACGGTTGACAATAAACGTAAGTTTATTTTAGTTATCATACGGACAGCCAGACATAACTTCAACACAATAGCTGGCTTGTGACAGGAGAAGACCATGTGCAATAGTATATTTGATTTCACGAGAGAAAGAGCAGTAGGTTCATTTTTTTTCTATCTCAAAAAACAATAGCATAGCAAAACACTAAAATTTTCCCGTAATTTAATAAGCAAGTTGAGGGAACCGGCTCGGGAAGACTTAAAAAGTGTAGCTTGTTAAGCACTATACTATCCAACATATAAGATTCATTAATTTTGGCTTTGAATTTATGAAAATTTTCCAAATGTTTTCAACAAAGTGAGAAAAATCATACATTCAAAGGGAATGAATAGTGAAAATTTTTCCTGTGATCCTCTAAAGTTATAAACCACTCTTAGATATATTAAATGTTAGCTTGATTTCAGCATTTTTTGTGAGTTGTAAGCCACTGCAGTTTGCTTGTTGTAGGCGTGATTGTAGGCAAAGATGTGATCGTTATTTTTTTGTGTGTATATTTGAATATCTCCTTAGATGATGTCGCCCAAGCAGGTAAACATGGTGGTGGTTCAGAAGATTGATAAGTTGAGTAGTGGGAAACGAATAACTATAGTGTTTGTCCGAAATACACTTCGCCTTATTCTTATGGTTTTATTTCTTCCGCACCTTTAACTACCCTCGCTTAACAGCCACCATTTGAACATGAGTCAAGAGATAAAGCCTGGCGGAGAATAGCACATTTTTAGATGAAAGTACACCCAACTCTTTTTTTGCACGGTAGATGAGTTTCTTAAAGAAATCCAAAAAGAAAAACAAATCGTGTAAAAAATGCATCTGACGTATGGTACATTTGATAATATCTTCTACAACCTTAAAAGAGTCGCCCAAGATGAAAAAACTCTATGCGTCTTCTCAAAAGACCGTGCAAAAAAAGTAACAATGAGATCCGTTTTACGTAGTACTTATAAAACAAGAACTAATCATTTTTGTTACAACAAACAAACAAATTAGAGTTAGTGTACAGTGGAACTGCAGCCCAAACTTGCCCTAAACGTACGCGTTTATTGCGAACTGAATCATCACCGGTGCTATCATAAGCAGATATGTTGGGTATGCCTACCAAACTTGCCGGGTTTGCTTTAAATAAAAAATTTCGTGCGTTATTAACCGCTAAGTAATAGCAGAGTAAGTCACTAACACATGTGTGGATATAAACCGACTCTGATCACAGTATTCCCTCATTTTTTATTGCTGCATACATAAGTTTCTGGATTCGGGCTAAAACAACAAATTCGTGTAAAAAAGGTGTACAATGTTATTTCAAAATCGCGTAAAAAAGATAGTGTAAAAAAGATTTGCGTATACAACACTATTAACTTATAAGTACGCTTACAACAAGCGTCCTATAGACCTAAAATTTGTCCACCAAATCAAGTCTTTCATTATCGTTAGCTTATTAGTAACCTTTCGGCAAACGTCCTATCCGGTCATGTTCTTCATTATCATTAACTTATACGTACATCTATGGCAAGCGTTCTACAGGAATAAGAGAAACTTGTCCATCAATCAAGCATTCTTAGGGTCCAGTCACAGACATTACGTCGACTTTTCGCTCTTTAAACATCCTGCCCGCCTTTAGACCAATCCACCTGCGGTAGTCTCTGCCGCCGTTTCCAGTCTTTCCTCACTCCACTACCAATCGCGCTTCCTGGGCATCACCTGCGTACGCATACATATGGAAGAGAGATGGTGGGATACATATGGAGAAGTGGTTGGTCAAAAAAGGAAAAAAAAAGGAAATGAAACGAAATTTAACGATGATATTAGTTAGTATGCTGTCAGTCACCTCGTCAGCATGATCTAAATATCCTTGAAAATCTTTTTGTGAGCCAAGGCAGTATTTACTTTATGGCATAGTAAGAGCAACAAATTCGTACAGCTGATGGTTACGCATTAATTGCGTCTAAGAGAATAAAATGTAATTTTCTCGCTTGTTTTATATTTATTTAGTTATTCAGGGACAAATTTATATTAAAAATTAAATGAAACTTTTACGACTTAATTACTATATAAATTATATTATTTTATGGATGCATTCGAATGAAAATTTTCGCTGTTTGCATGATGGTCTCATCAATTGAGAGAGGAAAACGTATACCAAGTCAATTACCAATTCGAACATAAACAATTAAGACGTTAACGTTAATGCAAACATCTATACTAATACATATTAAGCCGTAAGCAAATTTATTTGCTATTCGACTTCAAAAATAAAAGCCTATTA
>KK502701.1:152406-210033 GCA_000688735.1 Glossina austeni
CATGGACAGACGGACAGATAGACTGAAATGATTCTAATTTCATTCGTTTTGATAAAAGGTGGGTCTATTTTAAATCCTTCTTTAAATCACCCTGTACCACAACTGGTGTAGGGTATAATAATGGTGCGATACCGTGTAATAGCAGGATTTAAAAAATGAATGTAGTCCAATTGTTCTTTCACTGACCACACGTCTTACTCAGCGTCTTAGCGCTAACGCTGCTATTGCAATATCAAGTCTCTTCGCAATAGTCAGTTGTCTCCCCTGAGACAGCATCCAAGAAATGAAATCTGGAATTTATCACTTTTTTTTATTGGAAATTCGCTTTCTTTTGCAATAATTTGTATTCTTTCTTATTTGTGTTGTTTACATTTAGTTATTTACGATTATGCTTAGTCTAGCGGAAAATATAATTAAATTGGAACGTTTGTAAAGAGACACTATTTCGATTGTTTTCTTTTGCGTTCGATATTTGACACTTTGAAGTGTGCCATAAAATTTTGTTTACAAAGCATTTTCAAAACAATCAATTGTGTATACTACGTTAAGTATAGCACAACAGTTCGCTATTAAATAGCCTACACCACTTCGCTGTACACATTTTCTCATATAATGCTTTGTATGGGAAAGTGCTCGAAAAAGTCGTCTGATCCGAACCAATTTCAATAACATTTGTTCTTAGGTCAAAACATATCGGTGCACAAAATCTTACCAAAATATTTTAGAAATTGCGGACTGTAGATTTAACACAAGAAAGCAAGACGGACATACGGACAGACAAAATTAGATCGATTCAAAAATTGATTTCGAATGCCCCGGTATAATTCATCCTTGCGTCACAGGTAGTGTAGGGTGTAAAAATGATATAAAAATATGAAGTATTGCCTATCGCTAGCTATGCATTTTTCTTTTCTTTTCTTGGTGACAATTTTTGGATGCTACGCCAAAGAAATTCTTGCCTTTTTTAAGGCAAACAAGTCATCGATTCACTTTTGTACATTTTCGTAAGGACTGAAGCTCTGCTCGGCAAATACGTGTCGAACGCAAACAAATGCTAAACGTAATTACTCAAGTTTGACTAGTAAGCCACAAGGCATTTCCCATTTGAGTCACCGAATTCCGGTTTCATGCTTGCATACCTAGTAGATTGAGAAGAGAGAATGAGTTTTCGTTTAAGTCGATTGTTCTAAAAAAACCTTCGAAGTAGTAGTCGTGATTTTAACATGCTTAAGTAAATAGGTTCCCCGTGCCTGGATTCGATTTTCAACATTTTTTCTTGCAGCTCAGTCAATCGACTTTAGCAACATAACTTCCATTAACTACCAGTTAAAGAAATAAATTCAATAGCGGTCTCGATGAAATTGAAGTATAGACAGCCACTCCAGATATCGTAAGCAATCGTAACACTGGTCAATCTGATTGACATTTATGTATAAAGAACTCTCTTTAACGTTGTCAATAGAATTGAAACTTTAACAAGCTCCCACCGGGTAACTACGAAGAGCTACACCGATCAACTCCAATATTAACGAACCAAATATTTGCGAGAACTTTAGAAATATTTCGCTTTCTACATATTTGACAATATTGTAAATATGGTGGCGGTGAAGATAAAAAAAAGCGAAATACAAGATATATTCATGCGGTATCCATTGGTCCGACTTTTCTGATAAATGCTAAGATGTATTAATGCTTAGAGAAAGCTATTCTTTAGAAGCGACAACGCTTCCTTTAAAATTTCTTTTTATGCTAATTTTATGCCACTTGTGGTACAGGGTATATTAAATTTGTGCGGATGTACACAGAAGCCCTTAATATATACCCACATTTTATTATTCCGATCGATTCAGTATCATTTTCTGCATAAGCCCCTCTGTCGGTCTGACAGATCGCAATTATTGATACATTTTGATGAAACTTAACGCACTGACGTATTTCGATGCAAGGCCGAAAGCCATTGAAAATGGTTTGGATGGGTCCACTTTTTCGATTACTGCTCACAGAACGCCCCATTTTGAGAAGTCGTTACATGGGAAAAATTGCAATTTTCAAAATTTCTCAAC
The DNA here is from genome assembly GCA_000688735.1 of Glossina austeni. NCBI lineage: Eukaryota > Metazoa > Arthropoda > Insecta > Diptera > Glossinidae > Glossina > Glossina austeni. The sequence continues at coordinate 154,470 of KK502701.1, forward strand.
AAAAATGAGTAAGTAATAGTGTTTCCGCATTCTTGAGCACAACCATCTCTACGGAAAGTAAGCCTATATAAAAACGGGATATAATTTTTGTGTTCTGTGGCAAAAAGAAGAATTCTATTAGACAATGTGCTATAGGGTAATCAACAGCCGGCCTAGCCTCACTGAAATTCACTTTTCACTTATTCATAGATCTAATGAATCCCTCAAATATTCGAGATTTTCTTCGGATTTCTTTTTCTACAGGCCTCGTAAGTTAATTTCTCCGAGTGAAGTGATTGCCTAAAAAGTCTAAACGCATTTTTCTCGAAAAAGTAATTTTCGAGGTCTTCGGACCATTAACGTACTTGTACACTTCAGATTCCCACAAGTAGATTTTCCCAGTCATTTAATATTCTCTAGTGAACCACGTAGGAATTTTTTTATCAGTTTACTTTAGATGATTCTATAGCTGATTTTGAAGAGATTTTTTTGAAATTTAAAATTTGAAAAAATCTGGAATACTTTGTGTTTCACTCGAAAACGGTAGGACAAGGAAGTTACTATTGCAATATAAATTCAATCGGTTGAGAATGCATTAATCATACGATCAATCGTAAAGGTTGCAAGGGCTCTTGCGCCTTCCTTTTAAAAAATGTTGTTAACATCCCAACAATAGGTTTGGGTGGACCATAGTATGGATGTGTGATGTGAAGCGAAGAAGGTGTGAATGTATAATAACGGACGGACAAGTACATAAAGTGAATAAAGGACGTATAGCTGAGAACCTACTGAAAACGGATGATGATTTAGAACAGACCACAGAAATATGCAACCACTTAATGTTCGAAGGTGAAATGCAGCAGCATGACTATATCGAAATATTTGTTGGATTGATGTTTAAATTGTTCCTTTTATTTCCTTTAGTTTTGTTTGCCTGATGACTGCCAAAATTGTCAGAGGCAAGTAAAAACAAATAAAGGCCACTGCCTAAAGCCCAAATATTACGTTGCAAAGAACAAGTAAGAAAACTATATTTGTTCGTGACCGAATCATTGTAATCTTAACTAATAACAAAAGAACTAAATTTTCATACTCTATAAAGTTGGGTGGGCGCGATTAAATCTTTCCATGGAACTTTACACCGTGTATGTGTTGTACTTTATGAGTAACAAGCAAAAAGCACGCAAAGCTTGTTGTCAGATAGGCCTACGGGCCTTGTGGGCGTGTTCTTTGAAATTTTGAAGTAATTTTCAAATTCTTTTCCATATTTCTGGGCGGAATCTATATGCTTGCGAACGGGAGGATGTTTCCCACAAATACTACATACTTAGGCAAACGGACAGATGGAGAGACAAACAGATGGAAATGCTTAGGTGCGTTCCGAATTTGAAACTGGGCAAGAATTTATATACTTTACGAGATTTTTGAATTATATGATAATAGTGGATAGGCGATCCCAACTTTTCACATATTTGCATATGTACTGCAACATCGATCTTAGAATATGCGTTCAAACCTTTGCAGAGTTATCTGCTACCGCTTATGAGTACTAAGTGAAAAATCAATTTTCCCTTCCTTTTAAAGACAAAGGTGTCCTTAGTTTACGTGGTACCGTAGGCAGGTCCTTTAATCGATTTGGTTCATTTTCAATTCCAACTTGCATGCAAGACGGGCGGGCAGACGGACAGACAGACTTTTGTTGCTGTAAAAAATACTTTACCGAGTTTCTGAAACCTTTTTTTAAGCGTTGCAAATGTTTCGACTAAACGAATATGTCCCTCATTCTTTGATGATGGACATAAAAATAGGAAAATCATGCACGTTCGACTAATATTATGAAAATGTAGTTCTTGCCCTTTTTGCTCTGTCCCCTTTAAAATAATGGTAACGGATATAAAAAATGCTGTCACGACCGAATATAAATTTCTTACGCATTTTTATTCCGCAATCTTTTAGCTTATGTTCGGCTAGTAATTGGTTTTGTAGCGGAATTTCTTTACTAAATAACAAAATAATGCAATTAATAGTAGGTCCTTGAATGTATTTTGATCATTTTTTCGCTTATAAAAGGCATTTATTGAGAACACTTGGTACACTACATGGCAACCAAAATATTTTCCGCAATTTACTGCAACTTTTTCCCATCTTTCTGACAACGTGGCGATACCGTCTCGAAAAAATGATATTAGGTTGGTAGCGATCCATTGACCCATTTTCGTGCTTCTTCAACATTTTGAACTCGCGGGCCAGCTAAGCCACAATGCCTCGATCTGAACCAGAGGTGCACCATGCCGGGCGAGTAGTCTGGGTGCGACAGAACTTTCCGCTCGAGCTCCAAGAGTGTACCCTTAACAACTCTTGCTCCAAGTGGTCGAGCGTTGTCATCCAAGAATATAACTTTGCGTCTATTAACTGCTATTGGTGGACTTGTTTCCAACAATGTATTGAGCAATTCGTTCAATTCGTTCATGTCAGTAGACATCCGCAGCAATAATTTCTTGAGCTTTCAGCAGCTCGCGATACACTACATCTTCCTGCTCCCACCAATGCACAGCAAAACTTTAAGGCTATGGATATTTCGCTTCGGTGTCGATGTGGATGCCGCTCCTGGACTAAGCTATGACTTGTTGCACTTGTGATTATCGTTGTAGATCCAATTTTCGTTGCCAATCGCAATACGCCGCAGACTTTCTCTCTTTTTCTCTCTTAGCCTGGTGAGCAATGAAGCTGCGATGTTCAAATGGTTCGAAATGACATTTTCAGTCACTTTGTATGGTAGACATTTTCCCTCCCTTTCAATCTTTCCCATCTCTACAAATAGTTGATTCATCTACTGGCAAGTTATTCGAAAGTCCTTTGAGAGTTTGAGCTAAGTTTTTATCCAATGAGTCTTCGAAACTTTTCCGTTCGCCAGGTCGTTCTTTGTCCTTGGTATAAAAATCACTCCCCTTCTTAAAACCTTAAAACTAAAACCGACAATTGGAATATGATGATGATGAGCATTACCATAAGCTTCCAAAAGTATTTGACGGACTTCCATACCAGATTTTTTCAAATCAAATAACAAAACAAATGAACGTCGAAAATACAATTTTGACCGTTCCATGATGGCCATCCGTATACGCTGAATAACTCAATATTACTAAATGGAGATCTAGCAGTCTTCGCGCTTTTTTACGTAGAGAAAACCCAAAATCAGCGAATTTAACCGTTGATTGATCATTTCATCATTTTCGGCAATAGATATCACTGATTAAAATACATGCAAGTACCTAACAATCACCTATAATATATAAGGTAACCAGGAGCATAAAAGGAAAGTCAAGCATTTCAGCTCCATATGCTCCACGCTTAGATCATTCCAATAACTACTAAGCAAGCACTCGCGTAGAAGGTTGGCCAAGACGAACTCATTTATTCCATATTTTATTTGCATATGACTTTTTGTTTATTTTTTTAAGACCTTTTGCGCCCTTATCTAATCTTAGCGTGTTTGGGTAATAATTTTCATATAATTTATTTGAGAATAAAAAAAAAAATAATAAATATTTTGTCTCTTGCCTTAAGCAAGTTTATGATGACCGCAAGCAACATAAGGACGTAAACATAAATGCAGCATTGATTCAATGTTTCCGAATATTTAAAATTTGTGCTAATAGTTGAGAGGCAAAAAAAAAATATAAATAAAAAAATAAAAAAAATAAATAAACATTTTTTAATAATACCCGCCACCCTTATATATATACATAGTATATATGCATATATAATGGCCGCTTGCCCATGTAATTTATGTGCTCTGTGCGAGATACAGAGATAATGGTGGCTACTTAAGTAATCAAATACACATAACAAAACCCAAAAGGTTGAATATTTGATGACGGACATTTAACGATCATCGGCCGCATACGCCTCACTTGTTATATGCGCTCGCTCGCTCGCTCGCTAATAATAATGTGCCAGCAGATAATAGAGCAGGTGAACAAAAATTAACTCAAATAATTGAAACAAGTGTCGGAAGTAAAAAAAATGTGCGCAATATTTTTTTTTTTGAAATAAATCATAAATTGCAAACGCTATTTATTTGAAATCCGTTCAACTTGGCTGATGATGGTACGTGTACGTCGCACTTTTCTTTTTTAATAACAACGTAAGTGATGATTTAATCGTATATAGTATAGTATAGTATAGTATTTCATGACCAGTGTATTCACCAACACCTGGTGAACGATGAAAATGCTCGATTAGATATCGTAAATGTTGCATTATGTGTTAAAGTTCTACACTCACTTTGGATAAAGGAACGCTTAGAATGTTAAGGACGTTAAAACCGATTCCGTTTATGCCATTCTGTCACTACTGCCGCCACTATATTGACTACACTTAACGAAATGTTGAAAGTAAGTCATTTCGGTCAAATGCTATTGACGTTTAAACATAACGTATATACACGTACGCATGCACGTACGTACATACGTATGTACGTGAGTGCTTGTTGTAGAGAAAAATTCTTCTACTTTCGCTTAACTCAGCCATAAAATGCACATCGTAATCGTAAATGTTTGTTATTATGAACGCGCACATTGGAATCCAAATCAAAAATGAAGAGACTCGAGAACTTCGAAGACAGACCAACACAACATTGACAGAACATAGACAGAAACGTATCCTTCGTTCGAAATTCGATATAATGTTAGAAAATTTTTGTAAAACGACATCAACCATAATGCATATCTGTATATATATATATATATATATATATACGGCAACCTCGATTTCATCTCTTATATATATATATATATATGCCTCACACTTAGGTTATATCTCATTTCCTGTTATCCATGACATATCGCTAAAGTACTTTTACTCTTCTATCGTTTTTGTTTATGTTTTTCGGCTGCTTGTTAAATTCTGACACAAACTCGCATTCGTAGCGAGCGTTAAGTCGTAAAACGTCAAGTATTTATGGCCGTAAAATTCTTTGAAAAAATTGTAAAAAAAATTTTTTTTTCTTCTTTTTTTGATGCAATCCTTACATTGTAGTTGAATGCTTTTTATTTTATTTTTTTTTTTTTTTATTTTTTTTTTTAATTCAAGAGGAAATTTGATGTAATAAAAAATATTTTGCGAATGAAAAATGAAATTTTTTTTAAAATGAATATTAGATTAAATCACGAATAGTTTAGGTACACTTTGGAGAAACTTTGGCAAACATTTTCTTATTAATTCCAATACCCGAGTATCGTCTGAGACGATGAAACTTAAGCTCTTCACAAACGTTGATCGTTCATTGATTTGTTCGTTATCTTGTCAGCTTCTATTGGAAAATTTGCTTTAATTTGAGTATTTGGCGCGAACTATAACCACAGACGCCTACAAAAGTTAAGGAGGAAAGGAAACCAATTTCGAAAGGGGAGGTAATTTAATTTGAGGAGTACCTTACTCATAATTTATGATCTCCTTCAGATATTGACTTAACTTCAGTTATGATTATTTTTTGAAGCCGCCTTAGTGCTGTTCAATATGAAAAGGGTTGGCCTACGTTTATTCCCTAATATACTTATAAGCATCAGAAAATATATTTGGGAGGATAACTTGTTCTTCAAACTCTTCGTAGATCTACAGCAAACAACAAACAAAAGAATATATGACAGGATAGTAAAACTATTTTGCGCATTCACGATTTGAAAGGAAAAAGTTTCGTTGCAAACTTACCAAAAGATAAACGCACGGGAAGGTAAAAATTCATGAACATTTTTCCACTTTCTAATGGTGTTTGCTTAGATCGATAAAATAAAGGCTTCAATGACCTTCAGTCTTTAGTTGAAAATTGCATTGTTCGCATATAAACTCAATACTGACCAATGATCTCGTTGACAAGTTCTTATGGACGCTTAGTAAATGTTTCCGTTACTAGCTTCGGTATATTGAAAGCTTTGAGCTAATTTTTATCCACTTCGTTCATTATAGAAACCCGTTATAACCTCAATATTGACCAATCATCTCGTTAAACAGCTCTTGTGGATCCAAACATTTGCAAACAAACATTTTCATTGCTGACGTCAGTAAATTCAATGTTTTCAACTAACTCTTATTCACTTCGATGATTGTAGAAATCCGATATAACCTTAATATTAACCAATCATCTCGTTGAACAGCTCTTAGGGATCCTTAGTAGACGTTTTCACTACTGGCGTCGGTAAATTCAATGTTTTCAACTAATTTTTATTCACTTCAATGATTATAGAAATCCGATATAACCGCAAGACTGACAAAGCATCTCTTCGAACAGCTCTTATGGATCCTTAGTAAAGGTTTTCATTGAATTCGAAGTTTTAGACTAATATTTATTTACGCCGGCGATTATGGAATTCGACGTTGACATAACCTCAACATTGGCAAATCGTTTAGTTGACAAGTTCTTACGACAGCTTAACATATATTTTCATTACTGACGTCGATGAATTTGAAATTTTAAACTAATTTTTATTTACTTCAATCGTTTTTTGACGATTACAGCAAATGAACATAACCTCAATTAGTTTCTTGGAAGCATTAATATCAGAATTGTATTAGACTTCAACCGTTGTCTGACGACGAAATCGAACATAATCTCAATACTGCAACGTGCAAAACCCAGGCGCATTTCCGGAAGTTTTTCTTTTGGATTTCGTCTTCTTTGTATCTATGACAATGTAATGGGTCCATGGAAAGGATCTGCCCTTTCCGATTAGAAAAAATTCAATTGACGCATACTTGGCTCTCCCTTTTCATCACTGAATGTTTATATATCCATACCATATTAACCACCGAATATATATGTACTGACCTTGCCAATGAAGTAATACGAGGTATTAAGGGAGAAACGTGTACCCATAACTACTGACAAAGTTCATTCGCGCGACTGAGTTTGGTACGAATTCCAACAACGAAGAAATGCTTCAGAAGCGTGTATCAATTTATTGAAAATGTTTGTTGAGGGTGAACGTGCAAAAATTATTTCGAAAAATTTCAAATAAATGACTTCGATCTTTCTGATAAATCACGCTCTGAGTGATGATTTTTCATCGGCGACGATGCTCTCAAGATAACGTTAGAGCAAAATCCTTTTTTAATAACATTTGGGATTTTGGAAAGAATTGACTTTGCTCACCAGACCATTTTGGAACATGTTGGGGAAGTAGAACTCTAAAAACAGACAAAACTTTCCTGTAAATCCAATGTATGAAAAGATGTTCAACGCTTTCGTCGTTTTAATACCCGAAACGAAAACTCGATGTACGAAATTGCTAGAAGTACTGAAGTGCTCTTGAAACATTTTGTGTATAAAACTTATGTGATTTTTTATAATTTTCGGGCTCTCTTGGTCGTTTTCTAAAAGATGTTGAATAGTACCGTACTTTCCGCTCGTAACATTTTCGAATACGCTTTAGAGAACACCAAAAGGTTGGTATGTTCTTAGCCAATGTATGTCCGTCTGCTGCTCTCCTATTAGAAATCCTAAGATAAAAAAACGGAAAGATGTCACTCAGTCAGGTTGAAAAATTAATTTTTAAAACAGACGACGTTAATGGTTAAAACATTTCGTAAATTTAAAGAAAGGCATGAATTTTAAGATAATTTAATAAATAACTCTAAGCCTTTAGTTATTAATGTCCAAACGATTTAGGCAACATAAAGACTCTGAGCCAAAATGGCAGCGAATTGAATATCACTGAGACGTCAGGTTAAAAGTTGCAAATGATTTTTTTTCTTTATATCTTTCGTGATTTAACGAATTTGTTTTAATGATATTGGAGGAGTCTGTTGTCATTCATACTTCGGAAAATCAAATTTAATATAAAGTTACAAAAACGGTGACAAGTAAATGCATTGTTTTCTCTTATGATACGTGAGCGGTAATGACGCCGGACGTTTTAACATTACCCGCTATTCTTTCTATTATTAGATAGATTATCCGTACACTTGGCCAACCTAAGCATATAGCATTTTTTCCTCCATCCCTGCCTCTGTCTGTCCCTCCATTCCTGATTGTTGAACAGTACACGGTAGACAAACTGAAATAATAAAATGGAAAGGACAGGCGACACAATGAAGTTTAAAAATTGCTACGAATTCGACAAAGAAATGCAACTTGGATCTTATAGCTGAAAATAATTTGAAACTATAGGCAAAACATCTATGAGAATAACCTAAACATTTGTCTAAACTGCCACAAGACCATCTGGGCTTCAACAAAAACCATCTAAGTTCAACGATGACTTTCTATTGAAAGTCTCTTGAAAGAAGTGATACAAGCGCATACTGTACCCGAGCGTAAAGCTTGTATCTTTCAGCTCCTAACCTTAATGCGAATACTTCTTAGAAAAAGTTGGCCCGGTGATGCATGGCCCCATGTTAGCATTGCTTTGCACCAGAAGATATGAAAGATTTGTCATTAGGCGAAAAGAATTTTTTTTAGTTCCCTAAATTGATCCAATTAGGGCTTAAAGCCTTAATAATATAATTTAAATGTTTTAAACTTTTTTTTTTGGTTGAATTAATTTATGATTTTGTATAAACTGAATTAAAACATCTCTGTGTTGGACTTACTAGAGGCTATTTGTTAAGGAATTGCATGGAGTTCGAAAAGTAACAAAAGTACACTTTCCAACTTGTAAGCACGTAAAAGATCAATACTTAACCCTTTGCTAGCATTTTTTTTTTTACATCCCCCACGATTTGTGGGGATGTCGATTTTTTACGGATGCATGCAAGACCCAGAAGAACTTGAGATAGACCGACCTTTTGTTATACCGATCTATTCGGAATCATTCTTTAAATCGATATAAATTGGTCTGTCTGTCCGTCTTGTTTTCTTGTGTTGAATCTACAGGCCGTCATCTTTGAAATATTGTGATGACATTCGCCAGTCTAACGTATTGCGGCCGAAGGACGAACGCAATTGAAAATGCTTCGGATCGGAGTAGTTTCTCGACCCCCTTCTCAAATAATACCTTATTTTGAAAGATCGATATATGAATACCTATAGGGTGATGAAGGGTTTTTAATGCTCGAGCCTTTTATGCCCCCCTTTTATTTGCTTTGACCAAACACTCCATCCTTAGTTAATAATTTCAATGGCGAATCTAGCTTTACATAGGAGTTAGTGTGGGCGACAGAGAAGTGCAGAGGGTTATAAAATTTTCGTTTAAAACGTTTGAAAATTCTGCTTTTGGGTTTGGGTTTTCCAAAATCACTTAAAAAAGAGTGTCCCCGCGGTGATTACAATAATTCATGCTAGCTTTGTTATTAGGTGGGTATAGCTCGTGACCGATCGATTGACAGAAAAGCACAATTTTTGTCTCACGTTGTAAAATAAGTTCGGAGTCAGTAAAAAAAAAAACTTATATTCACTCTCTGATAGTCAATCTTAACTAGAAAAAGTGTATAGTGAAAGCACTTTGATTAAAAGAAAAGAAAGCGTAATATCTGCGAGGGTTGAGCTTAAATATTAGATAGAAATTTTCATAGTCTCTCTCTCTGTTAAAGCTTTATTGCAATTGATTTGAAACTTTGGGAAAAGCATCTTTGACGTGTTGTAGTATTAGGTTAGAATATATAAAAAAAACAATTTATTTTTTAAAATTTGAAAATATATGTCCGCGCGCTTCTTCTTTACAACAACGCAATCTTTCGTCATCTGTGGACTATTGTTCGCATTGTCTTGTTGGGAGCAATCAATATTTGCAATGATACCCAAAAATGGTAGACTAGCAGATTCTGCAAGCGATGGCTTAGATCATCGTTCATGTCACAGAAATGCTATGTACTTTCCATTGTTCGCTTATTAAGAAGTCCTTAACGAACGCATGCATGTGGCATGCATGATGGCGGCGGGGATGATCTTCCCCTTATCAAAAGTGAATTATGAAAAATAAAAAAACCTGAGAATTCATATATATATATAAATATATGTGTAAAAAAACTCTCTTCGATAATGAAAATCCAGATTTAATTACTTTGACAACTAAATTTCGTGACATAACTTCCAAAAAGCACCATTTTACAGCAAAGCACCAAAATTATTAAGTCTTTATGAAATGTTGCGTTTCAAAAGCCATTATTATCAGTGAAATAATCGTAAATATATATAACGGAATGTGTACACAATTACAACATCAGTGAAAAGTTTTTATACTCATTCTGAGATCTTTAAATATTTAGTACAAGCGCTAAAAGGCACATATGTCTCATGGGTTTAATGAATTGGCGAAAACTCTTAGCCATACTTATGCCGATCTATCCGTTCATTGAAATCATAATTAAATGCGCAAATCCTGGTTTCATTTCAAGTTTATTTTAATGTCTCATCCTAGACTAACTTCAGCTAAATCGGGAGCAAAATTTATCTCTTTCAAAATTTGTATACTTTACACCACTTGCGGTACAACGGTACATTAAACTTGTGTTATGAGACTCACCTTTTATTGCACCGATCGATCCATTTCATTTATTTTCGAAACGGTCTAAACTTGTCTGTCCGTCTGTCTGACTATTTGCTTTGTATTCTTGTGCTCAATCTACTTATAGCAATTTTTGCGGTACACTTGCGTTACAAGGGTATATTAAGTTTGTGCGGGAGTATGCAACATACAAAAAATCTTCAGATAGCCTCACCTTTTACTGCACTGATCGATCCACTTCATTTCTTTTCGAAACGGTCTAAACTTGTCTGTCTGTCTGTCCACTTTTTTGGTGTCTACACTTGTGCTCAATATACATATACCAATTTTTGAAATACACCTGCGGTACAAGTGTATGTTAAGTTTGTGCGGAAGTATGCAACATCCACAAAGTCTATAGATAGACTCATCTTTTATTATGCCCATCGATTCACTTCATGAAACCGTGTAAGATTGTCTGTCCGTCTGTCCTCTTGTTTGTTCTCTATTCGTATGTTATAGCAATTTTTGAGATATTTTGATGAGATTTCGCACAGCGACGTGTTTCGGCCAAAGGACGCAACATTTTTTCGATATTTGTATTTATATTAAAGCTTGTGATGGTAAATAAAAAAATTCGACATAAGACGAATGTATTTGTCATCTCGTGATTAAATTACTTTCGTTCAATCGGATCAATAAAGAAAATACTGATCTTTTTTTCTATATATTAAAATCAATTTTTATTTATTAAAATATGTAGCAACGGTACAATTAACTCCTATGACGCATCTACCTAACTATACAATACCGTATTGGTATTCGCCGTTTCATATGTGGAGTCATTTTACTCAACTGCCATCGCAACCTCAAACTATTACACCTGAAGCGTCGACATTAAGTCGTACCTCGCCAGTGAGTCCACTTAAGGAGAGTAGATCAGGCAGTAGCTTGGGTGGTGATTTAACGGCAACCGGATCGACACCGACACCCACCGCAAAGAGCCCACCATCATCGGTAACTTTAGTTAGCTCAACTCCTGTCAGCAGCACTACAAAAACCTTAGCAACGGCAGCAGCAGCAGCCTCAGTTTTTGCCGCGGCCGCCGCCGCTACGTAACAATATCATCAGCCCCATGATAACGTCAGCAACAGCAGTTATACATACGTAAGTACATATATACAAGAATAAATACACCATATATATGCATATATATATATATATATATATATTTGAAAATATTTTTAAAATATCGGACCATAAATATTCATATATTCTTTTGAATTTGTAGCTGTCGATATAAAAAATGTATACCAATTAAACGCTTACAGATATATATATATATATTTACATCATTAAAATATATTAAAATTTATTATGTGGAAATAAAAATAAGAATAATATTCTCAGTCGTGGATCGCGTACCGCATGCTAACTAACAACCAGGCTATCAAAATTATGAGGCTGTGTATAAGATTTTCTTCATTACTTTACCATATAGTGATGCTTAACAAAATTTCACACACAGTTCTCTCGATATAAATTCAAATTTATTTCATATTTATTTTGCGAGAATATATATAAATATTGTGTACTTAGGCATAAAATTTTTGTATTACTTGGCAAGTAAAGCATGTAACATAAAAAGCGCACAAAACTTTTTTTTTTTTAATGAAAATTAATAAAAATCTCAAAGATTAACGAGAACAAAGCAAAATGTAAAATAAATGCTTTGCGTGAAATATATTGAAGAACACTAATTGCAAACACACAAATCAATTGCTCGTGAAGTGTATTTATGCGATTGTGTGGCGTACTCTTCAAGTAGATGTTAAACTAATGTCGTCAGCTGGCTTGTAACAGCCATCAATGCAGGTTTTGTCCTTGATCAGCATAGAAACTTCAATCTATAGTAGATCGGGGAAACGATTCCTCTCGGCCATCAGAAAGTTCAGCCTGAACATGGGCTCCTATTCACTCGATAATCGCTCCTTGAGTTAAGCATTGATGGGCAAGTTACTGCATTAAGCCGTCTTTGCCGGTTAATGAAATTCCTCGAATTAAAAAAAACAAAAAAAAATGTTGAAGAATATCATAAATACTTTAGAAAGCAGAATTCTATTAAGCAAGATGTTGACTCATGACTTCTTATCTCATAAGCAGAATTCTACTGAGTAATATGTTTACTGATGACTTCTAGTCGGGAAATTTAGCTATAACGAGTATATATGCCATGATCTGTCCATCTGTCTTTCTGGGATACCCTCATAAGTTAAGAATGTGTGTATTTTGTGAAGTTAATTCGACCTAGTTTCACATTACACGTACTTTGTGCTTGACGAGTACACTCGTCATCGTTAAAGTGATGGTACCTTTACTAATGCGTAGGCACGTCTGAACAGCATGGGCAGTCGCCTGTTTAAATAACCCTTAACAGGAAAGTCTCTACTTTATTAGATTAAGATAGACAAGCGGTAGCTTACGGTACGAAGGTCTCGCTTCGGGAAATCTTAATAAAATTTCGACAGGTTTTCATGAAAAACTTATGGGCTATGCTGATATGATGATAGCTTGGCGGTAGCTCACTTAACGAAGTCATTTGGATATCCTTCACGCACGGATAAGATAACTTCTCTTAGGGAGAAGTTCCCAATTCCTCCATAAATAAACGATATTTTTAATGCCTATTTCAGAAATCTCTTCCAGACCGTTTTTAATGCGATTCTCTTATAAGTCTACCTATATTTCTAAATCATTTAAATAATTATACCACAAAGCATCCGAGAGTGTTCGGCAGTTTGTCACCAAGAGAAATGAGGATTTCGGCAGCGATCCTTACAAGCCGGATTCAAACTCAAAGCACACTTGAGTTGCTTTATTAGTTAATTGTCAGTCCGCGGGGATAGCATCAGTAGTTCAGTGGGGTTTCTATAGAGCGATAAAGAACGCATCATCTCTTGCTCGGCTCTTCGCAAGAGAACTGAAGTTATCAAAATTACTTTGTTTCCTATGCTTTCTTCTAGCTTGCATGAGGGTCAGCTTCTTTTTTTTTTTAGTGAATTTACTGAGAGATTTAAACAATTAAAGCGCTGAAGAAATGCTATGAAGAAGAATAAATGTTGAGAGAACTATCGTTAGAGACTTTCATAATGCGCTGAAAGAACTGCGCTGGAGATCATTGAAGAACTTCACTGCATGCTTTTCATTCCAGCATCCACACATTGAAAGAAGCATCAAAGATTAGCCCACACAATGGAAATTTTACTTCGCTAAGAAAGATTTTCTTGAATTTCGCTTTCCTTAGATTTTTTCTGGCGACTTGAGAAGCGTTTCTCTAGATCAACGAAGAGCACTCCTACCTAACCTTTCGTCGCTTTCACATTATCAATCTCGTTGGCCTCGTACCTTATGCTAAATTTTGATTAACTATTTTTTGGGATACTTCATAGCACTTGATCCGGATGGGTCCATGGATGGCGAAAACGTATCATTTATCTCCTTAATGAAACGGATACTGGCGAACTTTTAATTATAGGTTTCTTTGTTTACAATTTTTGTTTCATTTGATTTTGTACCTGTTGTTGTTCTTGTTGTTGTTGTTCTTGTTGTTGTTGTTTTTATAATTTAATGAGAAAAAGAAGTTTTTCCCTATACATTTATTGATTCATTAAATTGTTAATTGTGTTGCGCTTGTAATTAAAAAATGTTTGCATTCGCTGCCACCGCTGGATATAACAGAATTTATGATATAATTTGCTAAAATTAATCTTAGATCCTTTCCTTTTTAATGCAGTTTTAGTATTTATACAAGATTTCGACCTCCCGAGCGCATTCACATATATGTATATGCATATGTATATGAATATGTATATATATATACATGTATACACATTTTTGCAATTTCCCTTTCGGTCCGACTAAACAACAAAGTTTTATTGTTATATCTGTAATGCGTTGCGAAGATGTTAAAGTATTCGCCATTTGCCATTAATATTATTATGGCTGGAAACAGATTAAATTCATTTTCGGTCATAAAAAATGAATACCGTGCACCTGGGGGATTAACTCAAAACTATCTCTAAGCGTATTATGCGTGTATGCATGAACAGGACTATCGAAAAAAAAAAATTATTTAAGATAAATGCATTCATTGTGCGAGGAAGTTCGTTAGGCTAATAAAGGGTAACTTCAACTTTTATTTTTCTTCCTCTTCTTCTTCTTCTTCTTTATTTTACTCCACGGTTAAAAAAAATATTACTGACAACCGGCATTTTTTCTTTTCAATTTCGTGGGTAATAATTGCGTACGTTTAGAAAGAGTTTAAGCATAGTCTAGGTAGTGTTTGTGTTTTTATCTCAAATTTTTTCTAACAATTAATTGCCCCTAAAAATATTTATTTACACCTTTGACTACTCGTGGTACAATGATATATTAAGTTTATGCGGGTATATGCAACACCTAGAAGGACTTGAGATAGATCCACTTTTTGTTATACCAATCTATACTAAGCTAGTCTGTCCGTCCGTCCATGTTTTCTTATGTTCAGCATACAGTTGGCAATTTTTAGATATTTTGATAAAATTTGATACACTGATCTGTTTTGGTCCAAGAGCAAATGCTATGGAAAATACTTTGCATCGGCCCACTTTTTCGACAACTCCACATATGACGCTTCGTTTTGATAAGTCATTATACGAAAGAATATTTTAATTTTTAGTATTCACGACTAAAGATCACTTAGGCATTCTAAAATGGCGGGAAAGATTTGGATCGGATATGGCAAATTTTTCTAAATATCTTGTC
This sequence comes from Glossina austeni, assembly GCA_000688735.1. NCBI lineage: Eukaryota > Metazoa > Arthropoda > Insecta > Diptera > Glossinidae > Glossina > Glossina austeni. The sequence continues at coordinate 169,673 of KK502701.1, forward strand.
ACATAACCGTTCGTAAGGAAATCGAGCCTTTGGGCCTAATTTTCAAATATTTCTTGATAAAAATTCGTTCATAATAATAATTTAATATTTAATTAATTTTACCGAATTTGCATCACTTAGGTCTAGTTTCTGGATTCCACCTTATGTGAGAGTCTTAATGAAACATAAGCCTTTATATGGCAAAAAACTCAGATTGTTCATATGATATAATGAAAATTGGCTCAAATTGGAGCAAATTTGGATCAAGTAGGTCTAATCTTTTCGACTCACCATATACCAAATCCTACTGTCGCGACAAAGTCTGACTTATAACTTTTTATGACGGAAACACATTAGTGGGCGCTTTGAAGCATTTAAACAATGTGACGGCTTTCATGAAAATTATGCTTTCGCATAAAAATAAATTGCGATTTTCAGTCTATTATCACGAAAGTCAATGAATGATTGATTATATTAAAAGAAGTCGTGTACTGTATCAGAACATATGATCATCAAATTGCAAGGAGCTAGAAAGAAAAGTGTTTTGCAAAAGGTCACGGGGTAGATATCGTACTTCAAGATGGTTATCACTCTTGGCAACTAATCACTGCTTATCTCATTGATCTCATATTTCGCTTTAGTATGTCTAAAGTTTCTTAAATGGCTTTAGCAATATTTTGCTAAACTTTCTCATGCTAAAAGAACAACTTCATCACATCTTCTGTGATTTTTGTGGCTATTTGGTCTTTAATTATCGGCACTATTTCATCAGTTGTTCGGGGTATCGCTTCGATGGACTGGAGCAGTCGATTAGATAAGAATCGCTACTGGCAAAACCTGTGTTCATTGGCTCCATCTCACTGCCGAAGAGAGTATACTTGGTCATAGTTACGGTGAGAGCTCAGCCTGTAAGGGTATAAACACTCGTCGATTGGGCTTGGCTCATTACGCATCTCTTTCTCTTGTCTTGTTTTTGTCCGACTATCACCATCTTACACATTTATATGTGAATAAGGCATCTTACAGTGACATATATATATATATATGTGTATATATATATGTGTATATGCGAATAGAATAAACGTACGTATATAAATACATATATGTATGTATATATATGTATATATGTATATATGTATATATACAAATGTATATACACAAATACATATATGTGTATATACACTATATATAATACTTATATATATATATATATATATACATGTATATAGATGTGTGTGTACGTATACTGCTATACGTAAATCAAATCTCTTCCGAGTGATTTGAATAAACGCATATGTATATATATGTAAATATAGGTGTATGAGTGATTCTTTGCATACATATTTACAAAAGCTTATAACTCGGCCACTAAGCGCTACCTTCGAGTTAAGTAACTCGGTTGATCTGCATTGCAATTTTTTGCTCTTCAGGTTTGTAGCGAACCCATTTACTTATCTATTTATTGTTTTTAATGCGATCAATCACTTCGAAGATGTCTCGTGCACAGGCATCGTGATGATGGTCAAGAAAAAGTGAGAAAAGAGTGGGTGTGCACCTAAGGCATTACCACTTTATCAACTGGTCCTTTACTGCACTTATGATCTCAAGTATGGTCTAACCGTAGAGCCCGCAAATACCGACTTTGCGATCGCAACTTTCACCTGTCGGCTATACGACAACCGAACGATAACACTTTTCAAATGACTTAAACTGAGTAAAACTGACGTTACCCGGAAATGAGATTTTTTACAACATAATTCGATGGTTAAAATTCAAAAGATCAACTCATCTACACTTCGATCGGATAATATATTATAATTTATTTATGACGTTTAGTTACAGACATTAATACAGACATTAATTTTAAAGATTACACTTTGATTTTTAGAGAAGTATAGTAAAACCTTCCCTTGAAACCGGCTTAAAACTTAATTGCTTAAACAATATAACCAATAAATACATATATATATATATATATATATATATATATATTGATATATGTATGCATTATATGAATTTTTATTAATATGTTACTAAATAAATTTACATTTTTATTGATCATCAAAAGTCATACAAAATATTAATAAATACAAAAAAAAAAAACAAATTTGGAAATAAAGACGAACTTAGAAAACCTTACCAGGGAAAGTGCAATAAGAGCGATTGTTTCGACTAAAGTGGAAATATATTTAAATTATGAATCCTTTTGTTCAGATAATTACTTACCTTAGACACGGTATAAATGTCAATTTTTTCTTTTAACGTAATATTGCTTTTCATCATAGGTCAGGAATTTCCAAAACACAAATAAAATGAAAAATCTATTATGTCACTCAGCTTTCGTCGAAGGATATAAAGACCGCAATAATTCACACATGTATTTATATATATCACGTATATGCAAAATGTATTTTAATTTGTTTTTTTTTTTTTTTGATATGCATTTGTGTATGCATAACATTCTATTTAAAATTCCATATTTATTTAATGCAGTCATAAAAAGTTTTGTCGCACAGACGCCTTTTATTACAGTGAATGTCACTCAATTATAGAAAAAGAGACTATAATTTCTGCACTTACGCAGGCAAATGCTTATTAGTGTTTATATGTATGTGAGTAAATTAAATTTACATTTTCTAAGTTCTAAGTAATGAAAAAAAAAAAAAAATTTTGTTTTTTTTATATTCATAAATTGTTATGTATTTTACATTGAAATCTCTTTAATAGCAACAATTTTTAATTTATATTTTTTATATTTAGAAATGTCGCTTGAGTCATTGAGAAAATGAAAAAAAAAAAAAAATAATAATAATAAATAGGAAGTTGTCTTTTAATTGCTATACTATACGTGTGATTGTTTGCAAATTCTAACATACTTTTCAACACACACAAGTTCTAAGATACTTTTTATACCCCAAGATTGCGAGTCGTTACAGCTGTACCTCGTTATCCGTTCATCTGTCCGCTGGCTTTGTGCTATACACTAAGCGAACCGTCTTAGATCGAGTTTGGAAATGGCCGTGAAAAGCTGATAAAGGCGAGATGCTTATAACACGCAAATTCAAAAAGTTGGTCTTACCCTCTGTTACCAAGAAGCATGTAAGATTTCATTGCAAAAATAATCTATAGATGCACAACGGACATGCAAAAGTAACTGACATACGGACAATTGCATCGTATCATAAATACTAATTTGATAATGATTTTGACATAAGTATTTTGTGGTGTAATCTGCTAACAGTTATGTCAGAAATAAACAAAAAACTACATCCTTTAATTCCACGAACTCCATCCAAAAATGGATGTGATCAACATAGACAATCACTTAGGCAACCAAAACTTGACAAAAATATTTCTTAAAACCCATCCAAGCCTTTTAGACAGAAAAATGTTACATATAAACAACAACAGCAACAAATATTGATCTTAGACTTGGTACGTATTGGGGTAAGGAAAAACTTCGTGTTGCTTCCACATATTTTTATTACACCTTCAATTAAATTCTGTAACCTTTTTGCAATCCAATCCAATTTTTTATTTGATTTTTACTTTCCATTAACTGGTTAATTAATTTACAAAAAAAGGGATAAAAAGTGATCTCCAGGCGGTGCATCAGTATCTCAGTAAAATCATTATAGTGGGCCACGGCCCACATTATGCGAAAAGTAGTCGAAAAAATGATTCAATTAGAAACATTTTCCGTAACTTTCGTTCTTGGACCGAAGTACGTCAGTGCACCAAATTTCATCAAATATCTCAAAAATTGTGACCTATAGGTTAAATCTCGGACGAGCAAATGCACAGGCAAACTTAGATCGATGAAGAAAACGATTCTAAATAGACGATTATTATATATAGAAAGTGGGTCTGTCTCAAGTGCTTCTGAATGTTGTATACGTCTGCAGAGACTCAATATGTCCTGAGTACATAAGTAGTGTAGGGTATAAAAACCTTGTATTAATTTTAAATAATATCGAGTCCATCTCGACAAAGGAAGTGAAAAGTTTCTGGTAAGACCATTGCGCCATAATTACAGAATTTCGAGGCTTGGGTTCGGAGCGAAAAACTGTAGCAACTGCTTTTTACTGGCTTGATTTGAAAAACCAATACTACCTTGTTAAGGCAGTTTTACATAAATTCGGACATGTCGACATTGAACTGGATGTACCAGAACTTCCTAGCCAAAGTCTTTCCATTTTTGACGAATCATTAAAAATGTGTATAATCTGAGGTATCTGGGATTTAAAAACACGCCTTGTCTAGGTGACTTGTTTCAAATCCTAAAGCATGCAGTAATTATTAATCTCAAAGTCAAAAGTTATACAGATTTGGCGTTAAGTTTAGTAAAACAATTATCTTGAGTGGCCATCAGAAAAACTTTCATAATTCGATTTAAAATAATCTTTAAAAAACCCGCTCCCGAAATCTAAATTCTTTAGTCGCTGAATGTTGTTCATATACCAGCAAGTCAATAGGCTCGGCTACTTGTGACTGTTAAAACTGTAGCGCCAAGAGACGAGACAAATCCGAAAAACATTGTCACTTAATTAGCTTTTACTTCCTTATTCTGAGTCCTAGATGTATAACATGAACCTGTGCTTCTATTTTCCGAACCTTGAACATTGTTACTTAATAAATTTTTCCTTTTCAAATACGATACTCTTCACTCTTGTTTACATTTTAAAACTTTTAATTATCGTAATAAAATTAACAAATCGCGTTTCTATGAACGTTCTCTTAACTACGTTACTGTTTAGCCTAAGTCTTTAATTCCTGTGACCAACAATGAGATATGTTGATCAGCAGTGTTCGCGCTTAGTTAGCGGACGTCTTCAATCCCAGTAACTTACAGTGAATCGCTGCTCACCAGTGTTTCTGCTTAAACTCATGTAACGTATGTGTTTATTATCTCTATAGGTTAACGCGCTAATCAGCAGTATTTCTGCTTATATCCAACCACCTTAATTAGCGCGTGTCTTCAATTTCTGTAACCCACAGCAACACGCTATTTAGCAGCGTTACTGCTCACATTTACCTAGCTTTCCTGTAACAGTGATACCTTACTCACCATACTTGCACATTCAAATACCTTTGTTGTTTAATATAAGTTTTTTAAATAAGTTCAAGTTGTTCTTTAAGTAATCTTATTATGCGACCCTAACAGCGTTTCCGCTTACATTCAACCATTTTGCTTAGCGTATGTCTTCCATTCCTGTAACCTATGACGGGGCGCTAGTCACCAGTCCTGCTGCCTACATTCAACCAGCTAGCGTATGTCTTCAGTTCCTGTAACGTGCAGTGACACGTCCTTCAGCACTGTCAGTTAGCTTAGTGACCGTACTGCTGTCTACGTCTATAGTGAGACTTTATTAACCATTGCTTTTACTTACATTCTACCTCTCAGTTCAATTATCGTGTGTCTTCAACTCCTGTAACAACAGCGTTTTGCTTAAATCCAGCTATCCTTGGTTGTTCATTGTTTATGCCCCCATTACTCACCACATAGCGTACGTCTTCAATTCTTGCAATCGATCCTTTTGAAAGTCATTCAATCGGTACTCTCATCATGCCTATGACTCCCATCTAAACTCAATCAATTCCTGTAAATGCAAAACATTTCAATATCGACGACTATTATAATTTTATTATTGCGTTATGTAAGTGCTACATGTTCGACCCACAAGCAGACCAATACAAAGTATTTTAGAACCTTCCATAACCTACAGGCATTCTGCATAAACATACAATCGCTTCAAAGTAACATAATCCCCGCTTGAATAGTAGACATGAAAAGTACATTTGCTTCTTCTTCTCTTATGATTGTATAGTTTTTTATATTTTCTGGATGCAAAAAAAAAAAGAAAAAAGTAATTTGTTTATTCGTTTTGTTCATTTAAATATTGATTGTTGTTTACATTTTAATTAATTACGTGATCTTTAAAAATCGCTTAAAAAAAAAGAAACCAAAGAAATATTGCGTTCATATCAAATAAAATTCTTTTATTACCAGTGACTATTCACACATTTAATGGGAATTGTACCAACCTTAGAGAAATTAGTTTACATTCATATCTGAAATATGCGTATTTATACCCTACCATCAATTGTGGGGCAGGGCGTACCCTATGCAACCCCCACAAGAATTTAAGATAGACTCACCTTTTATCACCTTTTATTTATCTCGGTTTAAGCCGTGACGTATTTTGGCCCAAGAATGCTTTGAATATATTTGCGATCGGATCACTTTCTCGACTACTCACCATATAACGCCTTATTTTGAAAAGTAATAGTTATATGAGAAAATACTGTAATTTTCGGAATTTCGCGATAAAAATCACTAAGTCATAGTGTTCGGGCATTCGAAGTTGGTGTGAAAAATTTCGATTGAATGAGGCAATATTTTGGACCGTCTGCTATATAATCCTCTCAACCTTGATTCTTTACGTGGTAGAAGAATCCAATTTCCAATATTTCTTGATGAAAATGCGTTCATAATAATAGATTGACATAAAAATGTAGCTTCCCGAAATTGGACCAAGTAAATTTACTTTTTGGATTCCATTCCATGTAATGGTTCTGATGGGAAATAAGTCTTTTTTTATGACAAAAATGTCCAATTTTTCATATTTTATAATGAAAGTTTGATATAGAACTTAAATGTCTCAAAGTTGGATCAACTAAGTCTATTTTTTTGACAAAAATTCTTATCAAATGCCAAAATGGTATAATTTTTAATGCTAGGCAATAATAGGCGAAATGGTATAGGCCATCTAACGTCAGCCTTAGCCGGCCATAATGACCTTACTTGTTGTGATTTTTGCTACATTGGGGGTTTTTTCACACTCATGCTGTGTACTCATGTATGATAATTTTGTCACAACCCTACAAGTTTAACAAAACGTAATCAATTCTCCATAAAAAATAACTAAAATATTTTGAATCTGAAAATTCTTTTCATCTTAAGTTTGTTATCTCCTACATCAATTGTAGAACAAGGGTATGTTAAGTTTATGCGACTGTATGCAACATGCAAAAGGACTTGACATAGATGAAACTTTTATTGCAACGACCAAGCTTGTCTGTCCGTGTGTCCGTCTTGTGTTTCCGTGTTCAACTGATCACAGGTTTTGAGATGTTTTGATGAAATTTTGTACACCATCTACTTGTTTCGGCTCACAGACGAACGCTATTGAAAATAATTCAGATCGCACCACATTTTCGACCACACCCTATATAGCGCCTTAACGTATGTGTGTGGTATGAATAAGTGTAGGGTTGTATAAAGTATTTAATTGTGGACCATGACTCACTATAGTGACTTTACTTGTCTAAAAATTTATTATTTTTTCTTTGGTTTGCGTAAATATCGACATAAATAGCTCAATACTTTCATATCTATATACATATATATGCGCATACCCGCAACTAATTGCTGAACTCAGCGGCAATAACAGCGTAAATTGTATGAAAAATAAATATATTTTTATAAATCACCGAATTTATGTTTATACGTATGTGTATATACACAGGCATAAGTTTCAAATAATAATAATAATAACAACAAACAATTGCTGACATTTAATTTATGACATAATTAAAAATTAATAGACTAAAGAAAAAGAAAAATCATTAAAATCAAAAATTTGTTACAGTCTTTCCAAGATTAGCAAACTCACATGCACATAGTCTTCATATTAAAAGAATAATAGGAAACATAAAATTGAAATATAAAATAAAAAGCAAAATCGTTTTCAGCAAAGAAATGCAGAGACAACTAGCAACAAATCTGTCAGGCAACCTTATACGCACTGTCAAAAAAATATCGGTAAAAAGAGTATTCGCAACTAATTTATAGGGATGTATTTTTACGTTCATGTGGCGTAAAAAAAGTTTACAGCCATTTTTTCAGACTTAAAGTGTAAATCTTTTCATTTGAACACAAAGATCGTCCAGCGTCCCTCTTTGGTAATCGGGCGACCGCATTAATTAGATTCTCACCGAACAATTGCTTTATAAGAAAGAGAACGATAATTAAGGCTGTAATCTCGATGGCAGCAAAGTTTAAAGGAACGATTACACGCTATGTCCTCCTATGACTCTCTATGTTGCGGGAAGTTTCTTTATTCACTTTGCCCAGCTTATATTAAATCTCATAGCAACATTTCTTATATCTAATGTCCCGTTCTATGTAATGGTCTATCAAATGTTCATTGATTTGGAGAAACGGCAAGATGTTAAAGAAAATCGCCATTGCATAATATCGTCTACGTAACCAGAAGCGAGCGCGGTAGTTCAGTGTTATTAGAAAAGGAGCGCTGCGCGGAAAAAAAACTCATTTTTACGCACTACTTGAGTGGATTATGGAATCACAAGACGTGCTTGCTGGCTGTCCAAAAAAATCAGCTTCAGTCGTTGAACTTATCTTGATCTGCTTGCTTGATTAAATGACAAAACTATCGGGTTTAGGGTTCATAAGGTCTGCGAATGTTTCTTGAGAATTGAACACATTCTCAATGTGTGGATGTTTACAACGCGGTGTAAGTTGAAAGCGTGATTGCACCATTCTTCTTTTTTCAAAAATGCGGCTGGTCAGTTAATAAGAGTCAACCACAGTGCTCGCTATCGTAATCACTTCAAATCAAATTCTTTGATACCTGAATTGTAAGACACGGACGTCGACGACATATGGCTTCAACAGGACCGTGTCACATACTATACAGACCGAGAGACAATTCGTCTAATGAATGAGTCGTCTCCTTGGTAGAATTTATATAACAGTGAATAGCAGTGTATGGGTACAGTGACTCATTCAAACAATGCAGAGTAATCTCTATCTAATACATCTTAGCGATTCAACAAGAAATGTCGTCTGGTCTTTGCTTACATATAACATTAAATGTGTGGCATAGGCCGTGTCTTGTCAATATAATTCTGCGGATACTTTTATCCGTAGTAAATATAGGAAATTTTCCCTTACATTCTTTGTAATAGTTGCTGAGATTGTCTCCTTGCCCTACTGAGTTACACATCAACTTGAAAAAATTATGTGCTCACTAAGCCCTTATCCTAGTACTAGAATTCTGCGGGTACTTTTATCCCTAGTAGATATCGGAAACTTCCCCTTATTTACAATAGTTGGTGAGATTAGCTCCTCACGTTAGTCAGTTGTATATGAACTTGAAAACATTAAGTGCACACTAAGGCCTTATTCTGTTATTATGGTTATGTGGATAGTTTTATCCATAGCATATATCAGAAACTTGCCCATGCCTTTTTATAATAGTGAATTAGACATCACCTACACATACACTGGAGTAACTTAAGTGTCCACTAAGACCTTGCTCTGTGGTTATACTTGTGTAGACACTTTTATCCATAGTTTGCATCAAACACTTTCCCTTGCTTTCTTTATAACAGTGGCTTAGACATCACCTACACGTACACTGGAAAAAGTTAAGTGCCCACTAAGACCTTACTCTGTTATTATGGTAGTGTAGATATCCATAGTTATTCATAATTTGTGTCAGAAAATTTCCTTCGCTTTCTTTATAATAGTGCCTTTGACATCACTTATATCGTAAACTTGAGAAAGTTATGTGACCACTAGGGCCTTTCTCTGTTATTATGGTCCATGGTAAACATTAGAAACCTCCTCTTACTTTCTTTAAAATAGTGGCTTAGATTAGCTTTTTAGTAAGTCACACATAAACTTGAAAACGTGAAGCGCACACTAAGGCCTTATCCTGTTACCATAACTCTTTAAATATTTGCAACCATTGTAAGTGTAGAAAACCAAGTTCAGATGCAACTGACTAACATAAATGATCTAATCCAACCAACTATTATAAAAAAAAGTAAAGCCTGGTGTGCGTCAACAATTTTTATGATAACAATTAAAAATTTGCCTAAGTTTCGAAATGGATTCTCAGTACTTTTTTGACACAATGTTTACTCCCTTTGAAATGAAACATGAAACGTGTAAAACTGCATTCCTTAGGACAATGAGTTTATTATTTAATTCTACCTCCATGCGTGCGTAAGCGAGTCCCTTCGAAAAAACTTATTCTACGCAAAGATGTATTCGCAACATGCATGCGCGCCATATGTAGCCATATAAAGTAAAATCATGTTTCCACTTTAATAAATTTAATTGCTTTGTTATTTGAAATGTGTATCACACAATCTTTTACAGTTTATCATAAAATAATGAAATGAAAGAAAAAAAATATGTATATATACATATCTTGCATATCTGCTGCAAGGAACATAAGCTTTACGCTAAGCATACACATAATTTGTTTTCTCGTCTTTTCATTTCATTTATTCTATTTAAATTTTATTAACGTAATATTGTCGGCAAATTTATAACATCAACATCGTGAACAACGAAACAAGAGGCAAGCAACAAAAGTGAACCTCAACATATTCATCTAAAAAAAAGAAAAAAAAAAACGCTTCCACTTTCATATATATATATATATATATCTATATATATGCGAACAATTATGTTAACCAAAGTGGAAACTCTTCATTAAATGTCAGTCAAATCTGGTCTCGAATTCATTTCATTTCGAGTAGTTAGTTATACAATCAGTCAATCGGTTAGTTTGTCTGTCTGTCTGCCTGTCTGTCTATCTGTCAGTAAGTCAGTCAGTTAGTTGATAATCACCATCATCAGGATCATCATTATGCTTATTGCGGTTATCTATAAAATAACAAAAAAAAAAATAAGAAACCGAGCAAAGAACGTAGAGACGAAAAATCATCATCATATTGCGCGTTTGCTGTGCATAAGTATGCGTAATTTAAAGTCAAGTTTTACAGAATTTTACGACTCCCCGAACCCATAACATTTCGAACGAATATTATTAACACCACACGGGCAACATTTCGCTTCGATATCAAAGTGTGTTTATAAGTATAAAATAAGTTTAAGTAAAAAACCGTTCCTTGAGAACAAAAGCTCACCTCAAAAATTCATGTATATAAACAGACACACACATACGAACATTAGCTCAGAGTTCATCTTGATACTACGTTTTATTTCCTTTAGGGTTCATAAAAAGAGTTTTTTTTTTTTGTTTTTTTGTTTTCCCCCTTAAAAGTTTTAAGCTCTTTAAAAGTGTTGTTGAGCAATAGAAATAAGATGAAAATAAAAAAAAATGCAAAAAAAAAGAATATATTTTTTTTAAATGAAAAACAAAAACAAGAAAAATGAGCAACAATGATGCAATAAAAGTCAATATACAAACTAATAATCATAAATGTCTTGTCGTTGGTGCCTCTTAGTGCTTTAGTTTTTATTATTGTTGTTTTTTCTTTTTTTGCTTTTTTTGTTTTTTTTAAAAAGGATCACTCAAAACCACTATCTTAAGAAGCCATTAAAGTTGAATATCATCTATGCGTGCATTTGTTTTCGTACGCTTGTGTATGTGCAGCGTTTATAATCTTTGCAAAAAAAAAAAAAATAAAAATATTTCGAAATTTTAAATCCTTAGTAAAATTAAAAGTTTTTTAATTTCTTTTTCTCTTTTTTTTTTTTTGTTCATCACCGATGATATGTTATATACTGATTTGATCGCTTTTTCGCTTGTAGCGCCAAATAAATTCTTTATAAAGACTTCCCTTAACTGGAACTGACAAAACCGATCATTTTGTGTTTCTAAAAATCGCTGAAATTAAGAAAAAACAAAAAAAAAACAGCAACAACTAAGAATATTATGGCCAGGCAACACTAACCGTTCGGCCGGCCACTTCGCTTAATACAATCAGTCATTCTTGATAATAAACCAAAAATTCGACATTATTTTTAAGTAAGTCCACAATTTTCCTGAAAGTCCCTTATTAGAGGATTCTCAAGATGTCGACCAACGTGATCCACATTTAGTAAACTTAATTTATTTGTCAAGGATTTTACTAATTTCCACTTGCTTCCTTCACAAAACCGACAATTTTTCACCGTAGAACGGCTTGCCTTCCGGAAAGCCCCTATATATGGTGCGATCCAAAAAATAGACTTACGTAATTCAGATTCCTTATGGTTAATTTACTGAGGGCCAACTTTTTTGGCATATAAAGATTTTTTTTCATTAGTATCCTTATGAGAGTTCGGATCCAAATAGCATGCTTACATGGTCCTAAATCGGTAAAGCTAATTTGTATTTCGAACTGAAATTGCGAACGAATTTTCAGAAAGAAATATTGAAAATTAGAATTTTTTTATTTTTCGTAGGAACGGCTACATGACAAGGGGTTCAAAAAATTGACTCATTCGATCCGAAGTTTTCATATCAATTTAGAATGTCAAGATACTACTTCACTAAGCGATTCTTGTCGCGAAATTCTCAAAATTACAAAAATTTTTCGTATAACGCCTTTGAAAAAGTGGTCGAAAAAGTGATCCGATCAGAACCATCGCCCAATAGCATTCGTCCTTGGCCAATCAATGTACCAAATTTCATCAAAATATCTCGAAAAATCGGCGATTTTTAGGTTTCACAAAAAAACTCGTGGACGGACGGACAGACAAACGAATAAGCTTAGACAAATTTAGAAATTGATTTTATCTTAAGTTCTCGTACGCGTTGCATACGTCCGTATTTAATATAGCCTGTGCGACGACTAGTGTGGAAAACAAAAACAATATCTCGAACGCAATACATATTGCGACCCATTCTTAAAAGTACTCAATATTCTCTCGATGATCATAATTAAATCGTTGAAATATTCTTCAAATTATCCAAAGCTCTAAACATGCCCCCATCTCTCATATTTAACTTAACAAAATATTCCAAACGATAACGTGAAAGCGTATTCTGCCTTACATATATACAAACACTGTTTAGTTTCAATATCGGATTGCAAACCATAGCGAAGAAACTTTTAACTCCTTTTTTTTTCCTGGAAGTGATGGCAGTGCACTGCTAATAGCGCTGCGGTAAATTGTGATAAAAATCCATCGCGGAACCGCTTACGCATTATTTCGAGTTGAATTGTTGACCTCGTCCCCGTCCTCATATGAGATTGGGGGTTCGGATGTCGCCTTCGCGTGACTTTATACTGCAGAAAAACTCGCAAATTTATTCCGTCTCTGCTTGTGCGCCAACGTAACCGATAAAATACTCTATGCTGTCTGTATTACTGTTTTCGGCTGTTTTCATTTCCCTTTTCGCATTGTGGATATGTAGCTGCTCCTCAAGCAGCTCGATGGGTAACATTCATGGTAGAACTACTGCAGCTGACGTTGAGACTGTGCTGTGGATTGATATCGTTTCCGACGTGCGCAGCCTTGGGACTGATGCAGGTTTTTGTAAGAGATGTTTACTTTGCAATACGTTTTCTGTACATCATTTGCGCCTAGACTGAGCTTCTTATAAAGTTTCGTCCCGCTTGCTTTGCTCTTAATATATTTCACAAAAGTTAGTTTCGTATCTAACTACACTGTAAGATATCTCAAAATGGGATTGAGGTCGATACTGTGCCTATTTTTGACCCTTGGTACGTCGCTATTATGGTTTCACTTTTCTTCACGGCAAGCTCTAGTTTACACTTTGCAGCTACCTGTTTATTCGGCCTAAGGTATTATTTGCTATGATTTCTCTTAGCGGAATCGAAGCTTGATCTATAATCAAGGCGATGTCATATCGCTCCGCTTGGAAGACCCTTGCTGAGCAGTCCGTTACACATGAATTTCCTCAGGAGGGGATCTAGACTGAAGCCTTGTGACGCCCTCTACGACGGATATATTTTACAAATACTGTTCCCTACTATATAAAAACTATTATATATATATATATATATATATATCTTTATATATATACATGTATATTCTAAAATTTACTCAAGATTTCAATTAAATAGGCAACGGAGTTATCTCTTTTGAACCATAATGTACATACGATACGGGGGACGACGGGTTGTATGTAGATTAGCACTTCAGACAAATGGACAAGAATCACATAATCTTGGGGGACAATTCCGATCATTGAAATGAGAGAGTACATGACCAGAAAATGTCTCACGTAGTAAATGAGTTGTGGTATTGAATGTGACATCGTCTTGTTGAAAGCACATGTCGCTCACATCAATATCATGCAAGTCAGGCAGAAAGAAGTGAGTTATAGTGCGATGGCGAACAACAATACCAAGAGCATTGCTTGACCAGCCAGAGCTATGATCGGTACAATGATGCCTCCAGTCCAAAATTTTTGTTGAACAATGAAAATGTGTTGCTCTCCCGTATCATACTCCATTTTTACTGACACTAAACAGTCAGCTGTCAAACTGTCTTTCCTTTTTATTTTTGGGGGTTGACAACACTTTACCCCACAAATGGAAACAAATTGAAATTTTGAAATACCCCGTATCTAAGGCTGGGGCAAATTAAGATAATCTTTGAGTAAGTGCTGCGAAATTTTATAAATATATGACTTAGAATATATATATGTCTATATATATAGCCCTTATCGAAAGATCATTTTGATTTGCCCAGCCTTATAAATCTACTTTCACGCTACACTTGATTGCAAAATAGAACAAAGATTTATTCGTCCTTGCCTAGCACGCATACATCATTTCAAGCCAGGTATACGTGTAAAAAAAACTGACAGTAAATAACTATAAGCCATATTTTTTCCACTTAATGATGAGTGTAAAGATATTCTTCTCAAGACAAGTAATAATAAGTTCGCTTTTGGGAATGCGTTCGTTTTTAAGTTAAATTTCGATTAAAAAAAGAACCGGCGCTAAAAGTTAATCAACATAATATTTGATTTATTATTATCCTCTGAACACTCACACACAGCCACTTAACTAACTTGTTCTGTGGACTTTTCAAAAAGCCATAAACGAGAAGTGGATAAAAAAAAGGAAAGAAATCTAATTCCTTCCATTAAGTGTCGTTCTTGATTTATTTCCAATCTTGTTACGAGCAAAACAACTCATAATGCAAAATTTAAAGCAATTATCTATTAACGATATCTATATGTTTTCAATTTGTTTTTTTTTGCTTGTTTCTCATTTACAGTAACTTCTTCGAAGCAGATGAAAAGCAGAACAAAAAAAAGAAAAAAAAGAAAATATGATCTCCTTTAAACAGCAAAGGGCCAACACAACCGCTTGAACAGTGAATTCAGCGCATCATCCAAACACGATTACAATACAATATACAATGGAAATTAAGCCAAAAACAAAAAAAATAAATAAATTAATAAATAAAAAAGTAAGAAAAAATATTTAAAAAAAAATCATTCAAATAAAACTATGAAAAATCGTAACCTAATAATAAAATTGCACACCATGCGTTCATATATGAAAAGTATGCATGCAGTGTATGTATGTATGTACGTACTTTTTTGTACATTACTTATAACAAATACATTCAGTTGATCGTAATCACGATGACCACTTGAGAAATAGAATAAACAAACAGAAAAGTAAAAAAAAAAAAAAAAAAAAAGTCATTAGTTTGTAAAAGGAAACCTTTAAGTTTTTTTTTTTTTCTTTTTTATTGTTTTTAAATTAAAATTAAAAATATTGTATGTAAATAAACAAGCATAGAAATTGATCTCAAATGTGCGTGCGTGTTATATATACATAAATATATATATGTATATATATACATATATTTACATATATATATATGTATATATAGTTACGTCCTTGCTTGCGTACATCTATAGATGCATATGTCAATAGAGATAAGTTATTATTTCAAGCATAATTTGTTTAAAACGCTTAAATGGAAAAAAATATTTTCTTCAATTCAATTTGACCCTAAATAGCAGTGATCTACAAAAAAAAAAAAAAAAAAAAAAAGGAATTGTTTATAATATAAATGAAACAAAAATATTCCCTCGTTTATGCTGATTCTTTGACAAAATCAATTAACGCGTTTAGTAGGACAGAAATTCTATACCTTTTTTTTCTCTTACTTCAAGTTAATGTAAATAATTTGCTTTTTATTACTTTTTCTTCTTTCTATTTTTCCTCCTTCCAAGTAATAAAATTGAACGAAAATTGAAATATCGAAAATTTAAAAAAAACCCACTTATTTCGAAACTTGGATTAATAATTAAACTAATGATTATAAGAAATAAATTTTTAATTGGGATGAGAGTAACAGGGCGTATAAGCAACAACAATAAAGAGAAAAAGCTTTTTGCGCTACTTTCTTGCGAATTGTTGCATTGTTTCGCAGATCTTCGTGTATTCAGAAACAAAGCTAAAGAAGTCACATATCTACTGTCTCTTTGGCTGAATGTTGTCTCTTATACCCTACGCAACTTGTGGTACAAGGGTGTATTACGTTTATGCGGACGTATGTAAAACTTAGACAAAGCCCCACCTTTTATTAAACCAATCAATTCAGAAAGTGATTCTAAGACTGTCTGTCCGTCTGTCTATGTGATGTCTGTCCACGTAATTTGTATTGAACCTCTAAGTCGCAATCTTTGAAATGATTTTAAGATATTTTAATGAAATTTGTTATGATGACATGCTTTGACCCTGGGACGAACGCTATCGAAAATGGTTCGGATCGGTCCGCAATTGGAAAAAATTGCAATTTTTTTAAATTTCTCAGCAAAAGTGGTTAACTAATACTATTTCGATATTCTAAATTGCTCAGAAAGATTCCCCCTCTCATATAACCGTCCCTATGAAAATTGAATCCTTACATGGTAAAAGGGAGTAATTCGCAATATTGAATGATGAAAATTGAGAACGAAATCAACCTTACCGAGTTTGGGCCACGCAGGTCAATTTTTTTGGATACCACCGATTTCCGATTCTCAGGAAATGTAAACCCTTGCTTGCCAAGCAGGTCTAAGCGTTAGCGTTTTATGATGAAACTTTGATAATGAGAGTAATTGTTAAGTGCACCAAATTTGCATCATATGAGTATATTGCGTGGACCCTACTTCATATAAGATTTCTCATAAATAGTCACCTCTTCAGAAAAAGATTTAATTTTTAATAATTTCCGATGAAAATAGATCCCTAACAGAAAAATTACTAGAAGGAAATTTGGATCACATAGGTTCATTATTTAGACCCTAGGGTCATGAAAAGCCAGCCCTTTGAGAGAAAGTACTCGGAAGCATTTCTCGGAAACTAAAAGATAATAAAATTTTTACGAAATAAATTAAGTTCGGTAAATTTGAATCACATCATATGATATTTTGGACATCATCGAATGTGCGGGCTTTTATGAAAAATACGCTTTGGCATGAAAATAATACGGAAATTTTGATTACCAAAAGCGAGCGAGTAACCGTACTACGCGAAAGAGTGCAGGGAAACTTAATTGTCGGTCTTGCCCGACTTTAATATTCTTACTTATTTGTAGACAGATCTTCTCTTCTTCGGTTTAAAAATTCTATCTAGAAGAAGCTCAGACATAATCTACAAGTTATCCATTCTACCGAATCATAAAAGAAAAAAACATCTCGTATAAGTTTTTGAGTTTCTTGTACTTGTTATATCTGTTGATAGATCGCGAGTCTTTCACTTTACTTCAGCTGGTACGCTGTCCGTGAGTGTTAAAGAACAGATCAAAAGCCTTTTACTTGTACTTGAAAATTTTTCATTGGTCCTCTGCTTTGATTTCAATTTGAAAAATTGTTTATGACTTTTCTACTTTAAGTTGAAAAACTATTCATGAGTCTTTTACTTTTATTTTAAAAACTGATCGAAAGGTTTTCGGGGTAGTTTGTAACACGTTGGTGAGTGTTGAACAATGATTAGTGAATTTTTTCTTTAAATTGAAGAACTAATCGCGAATCTATCGTCAGTCCTTTAATCCAACCTAAAAAGCTGTTCGTCACTCTTCCACTTTAATCTGAAGAACCTTTACTTTAACCTGAGAAGTTGTATCCTGAAAAACTGTTTGTGAATCTTTCCCTTTAACATGTAAAGCGGTTCGTCAATCTTTTACTGTAAACTGAAAAAGTGTTCGTGAGTGTTTTACTTTAATATGGAAAATCGTTTTGCCGGCCTTTTACTTTACTCTGAAAAATTGTTCGTGAAACTTTCACTTTAACATGGAAATCGATACGTCAATCTTTTAACGTGAAAAACGGTTCGTCAATCTTTTACTGCAAACTGAAAAAATGTTCGTGAGTGTTTTGCTTTGACGTGGAAAACCGTTGCTCGGTGAATATTTTACTTTAATATGGTAAACCATTAAACAAGCACTTCTAAGTCCTCTACTTCGACCTGCAAATCTGTTCATAAGTTTTTTTATTTTAACTAGAAAAACTGCTCATGATTCTTTCGAGTTAAATTGGAAAACTGTCCCTTGAGTCTTTATTTTAATCTCGAAAACCGTTTGTTATTCCTTTACCTTACCTTTAAAAAGCTTTTGTGGCCATTTTACAACAACAATTTGAAGAATTGTTTTGTTGGTCTTTTGTGTACACTTAAAAGCTAGTATGGGATGGAAATTCACGTTACCATGGAAACTATATTCGAGTCGTTTAATTTATCGTGAAAATCGATTCGTGAGTTTTTTTTTTTTTACTTTTTTTACAATGCATGAATAAGTGATGAGTGTGGAATAACCTAATTGCCAATGTTAGAGAGTCTGTAAGGGAATCTGTAGCAAAACTTTGATAAATTTTCTTCTATAAAATTCAAAATATAATTTTCGTAAATATATCGCAACATTTGATTTGTTTGATGAATAATTAGGTTATGTCCGATCTCTCTAACAGTTGAAGTTAGGTCTGTTCGACCCTATTAATAGTTGCGAGACAATTGAAATCAATAGTGACTGATCGAGGAGCCGACGAAGATATCCGATGATGAAACATCGGCTGAAGTCGTCTAAAATGTCCCAACGAAAGCTTTCATAAAACCCACAAAACCGTTGAAGAATCACTGGAGAAGTTATAACCGTCTTTATCATCTCTTATAGCCTGCTTTACTTTTTGCGAAGGACAGTCATCTCTGCAACAATCATTGCTCTGATATCTTAGAAAAATATACGTTGGATTCCACGTACGAGGATACACGTCCCGGCACATGCCGGGAACAATATCTCTTTGCAAAGTATATTCATTTCTTTATTTTCGAATACAACCGTGTACGCTGTACAAATCAAGGCTTCTGTCGTCTTTATCCATATTAAGGTCGCGATCAAATATAACCCTAACAAACTAAAGTCTGTATCGGAAGTGGTCAAAATTTGATTGGGAGACTCTTGATTTCTAAAATGTTTCTTGGTCCGGCTAGCCTAGTCACTGTTGATATCGATCATAAGCAAGCGGCATGCGGAAATCGAACATAAGCTCAACTTTCACCAATGAACTTTTTTCGAAACATTTACGGAAACTTGATATAAGCAATGAGTTCAATGCAAAAGTTTTTATGGTAAATATTTCTGATTCATTTAATGTTGAATATTAAAAAAAAAAAGAAAAAACAAAACACAAAACAATTTAGAAAATTAAACCGTGCTCCTGCAAACTTATGTAAGCTTTTAAGATTTGTAAAATTCGAAGAAGATTTTTTAAAAATCAAAACCAAAAAAAAATTGTATGAAGAGGAGAATATTCCAATGCATTATATGAATGGAGAATTCCAATATTTATGCATATACATACTTACGTTTGAGTTCACACGAACTCACATGCTCCTCTGCTTATTGATTTCTTTACCTTATCTTTGTCTGGCTACAAACCAATTATGAACGCTTGGTTGGAGATACGCAGGCAGACGCAATCTTCGTTTTTAATGTTAAAAGACAATAAAATGAAATTTAATCCTTTGCATTACGGTGACCACTTTTCACTTGACAAATATTACATATACATATATATATATAAACATATATATATATCTATAAATAAAATATCGCGATTATTTCACACCCCTCTTGCCACTGCAACGTATCAGTACATAAGACAGACACAGCTTGGCATGTACTGCTTATCAAAAATTTTAAGAGAATTAAAAACAAATGACATTTACAGAGCAATTGAAAGATAAAATGAAAAAAAGGAAGAAAAACTTTTATCCGATATAAACCGAATTTCTCAATACCCGACTTAAAACTTCTTTTGGGAGTGAAAAAAATATTCACGTGCTTTATCTAGGAAAAAACTGTGTATCTAATACAAATAAAGTAGATTTGTGAAGAATTAAGCAGCCCCAACCGTGTAAAAGAAACCGTCTAAAAGTGACTGTGTAAAAAAGATGGTGTAAAAGAAACCGTGTAAAAAAAACCGTGTAAAACAAATCGTGTAAAAAAGGCCGTGCAAAAAAGAAAGTGTAAAAAAAGACCAGTAAAAAGAGTATAGTTTACACTTAAATGGACATAAAACACTTTCTAAAGACATCCGGTCGTGAGTTCGAATCTCAAATACGCCAAGATGCCTCAGATGCTAATGCTTTAGGACTTTAGTTTTGAACTTATTTGTCTGCCTGAATTAATTATAATGATAATAATAATAGTGCACTGCAGATGATAGAAATTTCAAGATAAAACATTAGGCAGTAACTCCCCAATAGGAATTTATTTGTCTCAGTTTTCTCCGGGCGCTTGTAAAAGAGTGCTTGAAAATATATTAAATTTAATCATAAAACCACACTTTTTAAGGCAGAAGAAGAAAAGTCTATTATATCTTGGAACTTTCTCGGACGTTAGAAAATTTCAATGAACTGTAAAAGTGAAAAGGCAGGCAATTGTTATTATTTTTTAATTCAGTTGTGATATAACCGAAATCTGATTAGATATATTTTGTAAGCGGCGTAGTCACAGTAAAATTATGTATAATGTAAAATAACAGGCATTAACACGTATATGTATGTGTATATGCAATGAATGCTATAACTCATCTTCAAGACCTTTTAAAAATTAATTTTTTTTAAGTAATTGTTGTTATTAATGTATTAATTTGGGCAAATTTTATAGTGCTATAGCATTCACGTCATTTTGCATCACAATGAAAACGAATGGTGCAGAATTCACGTCCGCGGATGTGTTAATTATAATTGAAGAAATAATTTAAAATGATTTGAAATTATTGAGTTTTAGTGTAAATAAAATTAAAATACTCTTAACTTTATAACTGTGTATAGAAAAAACACAAAAAACAGTCATACATAATATGATATCCTAGAAGAAATTTTTATTGTTAGAGCAAAAAAAAACGCATCGCCCCTATTGTAAGTGAAAACGATATTTGAGCTCATTCTTCCTCCCTTTCATCTTTTGCTTCCTTTTCTGTCGCCCTCTCTTTTCCTTTTGTTATCTACCTTTTTTTCTTGGTTTTGTTCTTCCTCGGCCTGTTCACCCTCTCCCTCAATTTCTTTCTTTCTACAGCTTTCTCTGTCCCGCTGTCCCTCTGCGACAACTCTTTTCCAGGCAACTGTTCTCGCTGCCTTCTCCCTCTTTCAGGGACTTTCTCCATTTCTTACTCTTTCTTCCTCCCTGGCGATCTCTTTCTTTTATACTCTATCTCTCTCTCTCTCTATCTCTCTCTCTATCTCTATCTCTCTCTATCTATCTCTCTCTCTCTCTCTCTCTCTCTCTCTTTCTATCTCTATCTCTCTCTACCTACCTTCTCTCCTGCCTTCTTCTCGCAAGCTTGACTTTCTCTCCTTTTCTCTTTCTCTCCCTTCTTCCCTAGCTTTCAATCTCCCTCCCACTCTCTCATTCTTTAGACAGGTACATTCACAGTCAGATCAGTTATATTATTATACTTGAACTTTTGTTGTTGTTTTTTTTTTTCCTTTTTCTTTCTTCGACTTTTCTTTGTGCTTTGGTTTACATATATATAGAACTTTTAGAAAGATATATTAAATTAAATACAAGTTTAGCTTACTTACTTAACCACAATAATAGTAGTGTTTTTTTTTTTTATTTTTTTTTTTTAATTATGATTTCATAATATATTAAAAAGCGAATGCTAGTCAAATGGTTAAATAATTATTGCCTTTAGAAGCCGTAAAACGGATTTAAACGGAATTAAGGCATTCAGATGGTAATGATATTTAATAAAAAGAGAAACCAGCCGCCCCGCCTTAATTGAACAGTTCTTCTAATAAATTGAACGAATACAGACTACAAACAAAATTGATTCGGTTGTGGATATAAAAAAAAATTGAATACGCTTGTTGTTATATTTCTTCTTCTTATTTTTTTTTTTTTTTTTTTTAATTGTAATCTGCTTCCGCTTAAATAGCAAGGCAATATTTGTATATGTTTTCAATTAAAATTCTTTTTATAATCAATTTGTAAGAAAAAAAAAAAAAAAAAAAGCAAGAATAAAATTAATTTATTAGAGAAAGATGAACTTTAAAAAATTTGTGATATTCGTAATTGTTTATTATAATATTAGTGTTAATTTTATTTAATGTCCAATTAATTGTTTTTTTTTTATATACATTTACATAACTATTGTGTATACAAATTTAATTAATGATTACAAATTATATAAATTTATGATTATTTGCTATTCTTGCTGCCCACCGCCAACGGGTCTCAGCGAGTTTTATTATCCCGGCCAAGGAAGCCATTAATTGTGAGGAAATAAAAGATTTTATTATTTTTTTTATTTATTATTTAAATTACGCTGTAACGTTTTGAATGGTTTACAGTCGCAAATTAGACAAAGTAACTTTAACTTGATGATCGAAGAAACGTACGGGGGCGACAGAAGACTGAAGCAATTCGGAGCCATGATCTATTGTTCGGTTGAATGTATTCACCACTGAGCAGTAATTGGTCAAATCGAAGCCTTTGTGATCGTTGACATTTCTTTCCCAAATCACTAAACCATTATTTCTTTTAAAGGCAAAACTACTTTCGCGACCGTTTGAAGAGACCTTCTGTGCTCCAATTAGGGCTTGTTTCGATTGGCACTAAAATGAATTCCGCTCTTAAATTATATTCACAGACCTGCTTTTATTCAGTTGAAGCTTTGCTTGCTATTAACCATCACGGCTTCTTATGAATTACTTGAAGCAAGTTTCTCGGTCAAAGTTGAGGTTACGTACTGACCAATGAGTCACTCATTTCAAAGCAAGTATGGAACATTTTTCAGAGCAAACTCTCCACGATCTTGAAGTTCACCGCAAATCTCTCTCTCTCGTTCTCTTGCCCTCCACCTCTCTCCCTCCTTCTTTCCCTCCACCTCTCCCTCTCTTTCTTTTCCTCCCAGCAAGCAGCAGTAGAATTTTTTTCTAAGAAATTCTATATGAGGCATTAAGGATTTATCTTCTACTCCCTCCGATTAAAATTTTCCCCAAGTCTCTCCATAAATCCTGGGTTCCCTTTAATATGCGACCCTTTGTACATTTGTGAAATAAGCGAGGGGAAAATGTGGCGGAATCATTTGTGATATATGTATCAATGTAGATTATCAACTTTTTTCGAGTCCATTTAGGTAGATCCCTCTGAGCGTAGGCTTAATCTTTCATATCTTTATCTAGTATTTATATTGGGAGAATACCCAAATTAATGAAATCGAAATGCGTCCGCTATTCAAGTTAGGTAGCAAAGCGCACAAAAGAGAGAGATAAGAAAGGTTTGTCAAACACTTCTCACTCAAAGGGCCATAATGGTAGCGAATGAGAGAATTGTTTCATTCTTTTATACACATTAAGAGGATTTGAGTGGTGGGTGGTGGGTAGCTGAAATTCGCCTGAAGGTGAATGAAATTTTCTTTCTTATTTTTTGTTTTCAAATCTTTTTTCCAAAGTTAATCCGGGTTTAATTTAAACTTTTTTTTCAAATTTAATACACACTTGTGATAATTAAAAACCCCGTTATTTTAGATGTTTTTAATATGAGAAACAAAAAAAAAAAAATAAATAAATAAATAAAATAAAATTGAACACAACTTTTGCATATACATAAAATGCACCCACACAGACACCTACACACACACATGCAGCCACACGCAAACACACCCAAGTAAATATATCCAATGTTTTGTGTAATATTATGAATTATTAAAAATAAAATTAAAAAAAAAAAAATTTTAATAAAATTAAATAAAGTAAAAAATTGTAAATAAAAAATAAAAAACAAGAAAAAAAATTTAAAAAAAAAAAAAACAAAACTACAAATGGAAAATTCGAAAAGTTGAAAGCAAAAGAAATTCCAAAATAAATATAAAATGGTTTTAAACTTAAATCACATTGTTGTCGATGTTTCATTTACCTTAAACTAATGCACGAAAGGATATCCGTACGATTGATATTTTCTGTTAAGGAATTAAGACGAACCAAAAAAACAAAAAAAAGTTAGTTGTGCGAGTAGTTTTTATGACGAACCATTGCGAAAACTTCTGCTGGAATTCAACTAAAGAAAAGTTATTTTATTGCATTGCATTGCCTTGTAGATGATGTCTTCTGTTATATATGTATATGTATAGTTGTAGTGTATATAAATAAAGTCCATACAAAAAATACATAAACTATTCGTATACGTACTCAGGTAAAGGAACGAAGCGTCGAGTTGAGCACTCTTTTCAAATAGTTTTTGTTAACATCTCTCCGAAGTATCAGCCACAACATTGAAATTTCTACATATGTACATATGTATATATGTTGTATGTACGAAAAATATTTTATAAACTAATAAAACTCTTGAGTTCTTTGTTATACGTTGGCATCTATGGCGAACAAACAAAATTTGCATACAAGTTTTACATTGAAAGAAATGTTGACGCAAAATGCACAATAGAGCAGTTTTGCGGTATCTAATCAGACAAGACGTGTTAATTCGCATACAACAACAACAACAACAACCAAACCAAAGCTTACGCATGTATCCGAAATTAAATAATAAAAGATTGCATACAAATGAAGCAGCAATGTTGGGAAAACTTAACGGAACTATACGATTATACAAAACAAACTTGCTTTTACAAGTATTGCACACATATGCACACATATGTTATACAAAAGAATTCCTTTTTGAATGTCCATCAGCAAAGGTTGTTGGTAAAGAACGTTTTCTACTACCGTTTGCAATGCTTCTTAGAAATACACTGCCATTATACGCTTAAAGCATACATCAATATTGAGAGAATTCTGGGTTCACTTTATCACATCTTTGTCCGTCCATCGGTCCATCAGTTCCTCCACCTGTCGCTTTTTTTTGCTGGCATAAACACAGTCGGAGAAATTTAGATCGAAAGCTAGAATTTTTCACACTTAATCAAGGTCAGATTATGGGCGGTCCTTCCATATGACTGCGGTGTTCTGGAGAAATGCATGCGAACGTAGACAAAAAGACGGAAAACGAAAATCTCACATATATGTTTAACGTAAGTCTTTCACTTGATTTTGAAAAAAAGTTTGTCCGTCCATCCCATCGTCTGTCACCTGCAGGAAATAAGCTTATAGTCGACAAAGTTAAAATAAGAAGGTGAAGGTTTTAAGATTGGGTTATGACACATGTTATCTGTTCCAGCATGTTCATCCATATGTCTGTCGTACGTTGGAGGAAAATGCTTATCAGTGCAGATAGGAAGATGGAAAACAAAAACTTTACATAATCGTCCGAGGTAAGTATCTGGCTTGACGTAGGAATATTTGTCGGTCCTTCCTATTGTCTGCCGTCTGCATGAGTGAAGCTTATAATCAACAAAATTGAAATGAGAAGGTGAAGTTTTTAAGATTGGGAATGGATACAGGTCATCTATTCTAGGACATCCATCTAAATGCCAGTCGTTTTCATTGAAAATCGAAGAAAGAAAACTTGACTTTAAGGTGAGTATCTGTCCTTCCATTCTTTTGCTTCTCGTCTATCGGGGGAAAGTAAAAATTAATAGAAGAAAACGAAGTTTTTAACAGTTTATTCAAATTTAGATTATGAGTCAGTTTTGCCATACGCCAGCACGTCCGTCGATGCGCCCGTCCTACGTTAGATGAATATGCTCACAAATGCAGATAAAAAGAGAAAAAAATCGAAAACTTTGCACGTGCACTCAACGTAAGACTCTGCTTTGCTCTGCTGTCACTTGAATCCGTCTGTCTTATCGCCTGCGATTTGTCAGGAGAATACTTAATTGACAACCCTAAGAACTATTGCTTATTTATTCAAGATTAGATGCTAATTCGATTTAGCCATGCTGGTCCGTCCATCCGTATGCCTGCTGTGGGTTGTTTGAACGTGCAGATAAAAAGACGAAAAATGAAAAATTCTCATATACATTCAGCGTAAGAGTCTAGTTTGACTTAGCCATGTCTGTCCGTCTGAAATCCAACGTCTTTGCTCAACAAAATCCCATATTATAAAATTCGGCAAAACGCTATACTATGTTACAACTATACCATATTCTGATATACCATATTTCTGATTTGGATATACCCAAGCAATTTAACTGGAATATTGGTCTTACTTTTTGGTCACAGCATTACCATTCGCCATATTTTTCCTTTAGCGTAATATTATACATTTATCAGCGGCATTTACTTTAGATCTTTAATAATTTTCTTTCAAGTATTTATCAACGACCGAGGTCAACTTCTTTTCAATTTTTGCATTCAATTAATGCAAATATAGCCGAGACAATCTCTTCGGCTACTTTGACACTCAATCCGTGTCTTGTTGTCGCAATCCAAAACCGTATCATGCAATATTTCCCGAAAATGTGTAATCCCGATATTGGTTACAACCATCTACAAATTCGATCCATAGCGTTTGAATTTTTTACCCCATTTTGGCAGTGACCGTACTAGTGATAAAAAAATTCAAAATAAGTTTTAAAGGCATTATATATCTCTAAGCTGTTAATCACCCTACGTTCAGGTTTTGTTCGTTTTCCTTTTTAAAATCATTATTGATCTAAATCATTTAAACGCTCAAAGAAAGGATCCCGAATTTTGTAAAAAAGCTGTTTAGGCAATGTTGGAATTATGTCTAAACTCTCTTACCCTTGGAAATGTCAATAGAAATCTCCTCACGAAATTCAGTTGTAAATTATTGACTAGTCAGTGTTAGCCGTACATCTGTCCCTTATCAAAAGACGAAGGATATAAAAAATGTAGTCAATGTTAAGGTTATGTTTGATCTTCGGCAACATCAAATGAAAAAAGGCCAGCTCTCGCAAATAAGTCAAAAGAATCTTCGGACTTATATTAAGATTAGCTTTCGTTCATCTCTGCTAATGTTCAATTTCAGTAAATGGCTTGATTTGATTAAGATCAGTAAGACTAGAGCTACGAGTATGTCGGATATCAGAAGTTCTCCGCACATATTGCGGCATTCTATCTTACGATGCTTATGATTACGTAATATACGATTCTTAATAAACTCGACTGATTGGTAAGTAAACAAGCTATAGATATGCCAAATAAGGTCCCTTCCTAATTATGTGCTTATTCCAAAAGCTTATCACTCTTCCCTCCATATCGTCGTCCTTGCAAGTAAAAAAAAAAAAAAACGAAAACTCATTATATGAAAACATATGTTATCCGCAAGTGGGAATATGTCGATAAAACAATTCTAAATTAGCTTAACCTACCTATAGGAAAATATTTTATATATGCCAACGACAACAAGTTGACTTTAACTAAAAACTTAACGAAAAACTAGCGCCACTTGCATTAAAGCCAATATTTATTGAAATCTGCAATGTTTACACTTTATAGACACAGTCACGAAGACGTTAAGATGAGCTAACTTATCCCCAACCGCTTAAGGAATAGAAAGAAATAAGTCAAAATAGCAATTGCCATAGGAAAGGAATGGCCGGTGAGACATCAACCCATAGTAACCATAATATATATATATATATATATGATGGTATATGCACGAAATAATCAGGAAAAGGTACTTAAACTATGTTTAAGAATGAATGTATGTCCGTATGCCCGTACGTAACCGTATGTGCATGTTCTTGACTGCATGATCGTAAAAGTGTGCGTGTATTTTGTGTGTGGCAAGGATTTTACGATGCTACAGTCTAGCAAGCATTAGTTAAGGCGCGTCAGCGACAAGCGTAGTGTTAACGGCTTGAACAACAACAATAACAGCGCACTGTATGTACTTAAGATTATACAATAAGATGAGCGTTAAGCGCATAATGCAAAAGTCAGGGCACAAAAAAAATTTGTATGAGTTACACTTTTACGACTTGAAAAGCCGTAAAATGAAACAAGAACTTCTTAATACTAAGAAAAGAAAAGAAAAGAAAACGCAACAAGAACGACATGAGCAAACGCAAAGCTTTATAATGAATATCCTCGATAAAGTAACATATACTTACGGCTCTTTGGGGCGAATCTTGGATACCTATCTTCTTTTATGATTCGAACGTACTTTGCAACCGATATAGGAAAAAAAAAAAAGAAAAGAAAGAAACTCTTTATCATATGATCTCGTGGGACTCATGATAATTCTTCTAATTCTAATTTAACAAACTTAGATAAACCTGTCGCCAAAGTAATTACACACAGGATCATAATACGAAATTATTCGAAAACGATAACAAGTGATATTTGGTTGAGAAGTTGATAGCATATCATTTTTTTCTGGTATAGATCAGCACAACACAAACAACTGAGTAGTGTTCGACTTAACTGGACTTCTTATACCCGTTTTATTCGCATACAGTGCCCCGTACGTAGAGATGGTCCAACTTGTTTTTTTATTAATCTAAATAATTACTAGAGCTTCTATTGCGTCCTCCAACATTACAATTATTTTAATTCACCTCAAACCTTTGGCGACTGCATAGAAAATAA
This sequence comes from Glossina austeni, assembly GCA_000688735.1. Taxonomy (NCBI): domain Eukaryota; kingdom Metazoa; phylum Arthropoda; class Insecta; order Diptera; family Glossinidae; genus Glossina; species Glossina austeni. The sequence continues at coordinate 198,356 of KK502701.1, forward strand.
CGAAGGGAAAGATAATAAAACCATCAGAGTGAAAAGTAAGTGAGAAAAGTGCATCTGTTTTCTATAGAATTTAAACTGTTCATCACTTTAGATAATTTCAAGAAAACTGAGATTTTTTCGCAATTACAAATGCACCTTCTGTGGGCTATGCCGGAAATCGGAGCCCTCCAACACCTTTAAGAAATCGCCGATCGATATTTCGGTATTTTCTATTGTGGGACGCACCCTTAGTAGGAACAGGCATTCATAATGAATTCATAAATATCTCGGATTTTGGAAGATGTAACGCCCAAAATCTCCATAAATTAATAAAACTTAAATATTGGTCTTAACTGCATTTGCCTTTTTCTCGTAACTCGCGTACTTACCACCTTAAGTAAATGTGGGAAAATCGCGATCCTTCCTAAGTATGCCAGGGCTTTACATCCGCTTTCTAATTAAGTCCAAAGTCCCATCGCCTTAATAAATCTGTGAAAATCACGAATTACTTGGAGTTATAGACGGCGTAAATTTACTTTATGATGGCAAGACAAAAGTAAAATCGTAGGTAAATGTATATAGTAATTCCGATTTCTTGTCAATACGAATGAGCGAAATTCGCTCTCTAACGAATCAGAAATAAGTAGCCTTTCAATAAGTCCATGGCAATCGTTATATCAATTCGGTTCTAAGTGTATTAGTAAACTTCCTTTGTATTCCACAAAACGTATATATACTTGTAACGAATCCGGAATACCCACGTACTACTTATTCCCGTGCAAACTGCAGTTGTTTTTTTTTTTAGCTAGGAGACCAGGGCATTCAGACTTGCCTTTTGAGTAATCAGATTCCACCTTCAAGAAAATGAAGATCAACTTCCTTAGCAATGAGAGAACTGATAAATCCATGAAAAACCAAATATTCCAATGCTCCATCCATTTTGTATTTGCCCTGCAGTGAATCCAATTTGCCCAGAAATTCTGGTAAACGTACGAAAAACGCGATATTTTTATCGTCATGATACAATTATTTTATATTTGCCATCTACGAAATCAGGTTTACTCAGAAATTTCAAGAAATCTAGAACATCATCTATGTCCTCGATCTATATCGCGATCTTTAACGCGGTATTCTAGCCTTTCCATAGTAGCCATCTAGACAGTCAGAAATATCTGCCTTTCACTTGATATATGCCGCGATTCTTACCGCGATATTGTAACCATTTCTTATCTGAAATCTAGAGAAATCAAAAATACATATCTTTTACTCGATCTATATCGCGATCCTTACTGCGATATTCTAGTCTTTCTACATTTGCCATCTAGACAATCAGAAATATCCGCTTTTCACTTGATCTATATCGTTATCCTTACTGCGATATTCTAACCATTTCTTAGCAGCAATCTAGAGAAATCAGAAATATGTACCTTTCACTCGATCTATATCGCGCTCCTTACGGCGATATTCTAGTCTTTCAATATTTGCCATCTAGAGAATTATAGAATCCTCCCATTTGATATATATCTCGATCTTTAGCGCGATATTCTCGTCATTGTAGATTTGCCACTTAGAGAACCTTTTACGTTTTACTTCATCTGTAAAAATCGCTATATTCTCAACTTCTACTATATAATCGTCATCTAGAGCATCAGAACTATGTATCGCTTTTGATAAGATTACGAAAACTTTTTTAATTACAGGCCTACACTCTCTGCATTCTTCTTCTAGTAAATTTGTAAGTATTCCAATTCTTTGGCCATGGCAAGCGTTGTACTAGGCTTCATACCTCTTCTAACTTATCCATGAAAATCCCTGTTTTTTTTTAATCTTCGGCAAACGCCCACCGAGCTTATCAAACACACGTCTTCTCAAGATCCTTGTATATCTGTAATGAACTCTTCATTTAAACTCGACTAAAGATCGTGAAATATTTGCAAGCATATTACATATAATTTCTACGGAGATTTTCGGTTTTCTTTGTGGGGATAGCGGCGTATGTATATCCCCAAGGTTACAGCTCTGGCCATAAAAATAGACGATCATATGAGAAAGAAGAAATTCAACGCATTGCAAACGTAAAACCTTTAATATTATAACATAAGTCATATCGTTGCAAACGCAATGACAAACTTAATACATTCTCTTTGTCTCTCTCTCTCTCTCTCTTTCTCTCTCTATGATGATGAATTTAAAAGAAGAAACAATAAGCGAAGAAATAAAACATGATAGACGTCAATAGTCTGTAAGTAGTAGCGTTCAGAACAAACATTTACTACTTGCCAGCTACGCACACACGCGGACACACACACACACACACACATACATACGCATGCATGCTATAGCAACTATGAGCAGAGTTTTTGTGTATGCACGCACGCCGTAGTGCTTTATAAATCGATGCCAATTGTGTCGAATATAAACGTACACATACACACCTTTACGAAGACGTCTTTTTATGTATTTCTATAGCAAGTTTTTATGATTTTATGTCGGCGTTAGTCTGGTGGAATTTCTTCTTCTGTACGGGCAGAAGGACATGCAAAGAGTTGTCATACCATTTCGCCCTTTTTCTCGACCTATTATCATATATATGTATATACGCGCACAAGTATTTCGAATAAAGGAAATAACTCAGAGAGATTTACTTTAACCATTTTTTTACGTCATTAGTTAATTCTTCTAAGAACGCGGTACTTGCAGGCAGCTTACTTGCGGATTTTTTTTTTTTTTTTCGTTAAAATGCATTTGCTTACGATTTTTATTTATTCATAAAATAACTTAGGTTAGAAGTGTGTCATATGTATATGTGTGTGCATTTATTCAACATTCCAGACATGGCATTATCGTATAATTATGTAATATATGCGATAAAAGTTTTTTAAAAGTAATTGGCCTAAAGACATAAACATTTTCAATTTATTTATTTTTTTTTTTTTGTAACTAATTAATAAAAGACTATAACGCCGCTACTGATGTCAATTTTTAAGTCACAATAACTTTTAGAAAATTGTTCAAATTTAATTTTTACTATCCTCCATACAATTTTATGATATTTTATGTGATTTTAGTCATTAAACTCAGCCGCTTACTTACTTACTAACTATAAATATATATATTGTATGCATTTAAGCATACCAATGCCCTGAGGTGTCTCTACTAGATAACCGAATTTAATTGTTATCGCCGCCATAAGCATCAAATGGCTCTTATTACAAAAGGCATATATCTATAGATCGTACATATATACATATACATTCAAACATAAATATATATATGCGAATATTATCTATACATGTGTGCATGTGGGTGTCTATGCATGACACCGTAAAGACATTCGGCCAAATATCGTTTAAAATTGTCGTTCCCCTGTTCGCTGTTACAAGGAACATACACTAATACTAAACGCTAAGCGACGACTGAAACTTAAATACGCGATATTACGTGAAAGTAGTCATGTAGTGTTCGAAAAAAGGATACGTCTTTATATCCGTCATCGAACGACAACGGGGAATAGCGAACGAAGCTCGAAGCGAAGAACGAAACTTCAGAGACCCTACACATCATCTACACATTCTGAATCGATTTAAGCATCCCGTCCGTCCACATGTCCGTCTGTGCGAGTTTCTTGGCCGCAAAAATGAAGCAGAAACATAGAAAGTTCTTGCACACGCAGACTGATAGTGAAAATGGGCCAAATCGGTGAGAGGACATGTCTACAGTGGTACGAAAATTGGGAATGCCTCTGTTTTTCAAAGGAATACAAGTTTGTTTTTTTTGCGCATTACTCATAAACTGCAGCAGAAAACATATATTCTACGGGTGATGTTATAAAAATGCCCCAAAGCATGTCAGTCCGTTCATCCATCTATCTGTCGATATGTGCAATACAGTCGTATCAAGCTTGCAAAAGAATTGAAGAAGAACCCAAACTTTTGAAAGAAACTACAACGCCTGCGACACCCACAAGCCTATGTTACAAAACACTTTGTAAACACTTTTGCTTTCCGTTTTGCTCTTTCAATAAAGTGGCGCCCACCTAATATTACCGATTCGGTCACACACGAATGTAATTTTCTTACTTGCTTAATATATTTTTCCAAAAACTTATCGACAAACAAATGCCTCAAAAAGAATCTCTTAAGAAATACGTACGAGAAAATGTCGCAAGCGATTCTAAGTACACCTATTTCTCTTTTTACACGATGGATGTTTTCCTGAAAAATTCACGTAAATGAATTGTTGTTAAAAAAGGACAAAAAAGTAAAAGAATTCTTTTCAAAAGAAAAAGTGAAAGAATTCTTTTTACACGAATTTTTTTAGGAGTGTTTCTCTCGTAAAAAGGAAAATAAAAAATTTCATGTACAAAAATCTTTTTCTCCTTTTTCCTTCTTTTAAAAATAATTTCCGTATCTAACGCGTAAAAAGAGAATAAAAAGTTCGTGTAAAAATAATTCTTTTTTCGTTTACATGAATTTTTCAGGAAAGCATCCATCGTGTAAAAAAAGAATTAAGTGTATATGATACTGCAATTTGCACAGTGCTTCGAAGTTTTTTCAGCAAATCACTAAAAAAAATCGATCTTAACCCCTACGTCCACCAATTAATAGAAGCTTGTTCAAGACTTTAATCCACTCCAACCAACGGATATTTAATGATAACTTAGATTACGTAAGCCTGAGCTGATTACTTGTTCGTCTTGATCCGGGAAGGCTTGCGCAGGACTTCAAGCGACTTTGATCAGCATTTGACTGCTCCAGTGATTGAATCTAATTTTAGAATTAACTATTTAGCCCCGACTCATAACTGCAAAAGAACACAAACCCAATCGAACTTAACCTCAACATTGCAGTTGACTGAAATCTTTCCGAAATGTTAATCGCACATATTTGTATATAATTGTTTATATAATTTTTTATAACTGTATACATAACCAGTTTGTGAATCCCTTACTAAAGCTTCGACTCCATAAGACGTAAAATAACAACAGTTTAGGGATTTAATCTGAACATTAACCGTTCAACAGTTTTACTCACTTCAAAAATTAAACCACCAGAGGGATTGCCCCTGATTTATACACTTTTTCAAATAATGTGCATGCCGTACTTAAGGACTACTGGAAGTTAAGTGCAAAGTTCGGGGATAATTTCAAAACTAACCAATCAATTGCTTCAAATTATTTACGCAGAACTCTTGGCCATCGCATATATTTTTAGTCAATTTTTGGCGTAATTTCTGGACGTTTTAATCGGGATTCCATTTAGCGTTGAAAGTTTAACAGATTTACGATGATCGGGTATAACCTTAATATTGTAGTGTGAACTTTTTTATTTCATGTACAGAAGCTAAGGTTATAAACCGCATCGACGCCTATAAAAGCGGATCATTTAAATGCTTCAAAACATTTCTGGAAACTTGTTAGATATCTCTGCACCTATATACAATTTTCATATGTCTCTCATCTGTCTATCCGTCCATCCATCCATTCATCTTTAGTTCGAAATAGAGAGTTTAAATGTGTACGTAAAGTAAGAAAGCGCAGTATTGTCTGCCCCTTTATCCTTTTCTTCTCTCATAAATAGCTATAGAAGTGTATGTGTAATTATTTTATACCACCTAAGTTTTCCAGCTCATATACAGGACCTTGCTTAAAGCTATAAACCATTCTGACACTTAGAAAAGTCACTCGTAATGTTATTGCGGATTAATTAAATGCATCAAAACATTTCCGGAAACTTGTTAGATGTCTCTCCACTTATATACAATTTTCATATGTCCGTCCATGCATCCATTCATCTTTACTTCGAAATAGAGAGTTTAAATGTATACGTAAAGTAAGAAAGCGCAGCATTGTGTGTCCCTCCATCCTTTCCTACTCTCAGAAACAGCCATTGAAACCATTTCGACGCTTATAAAAGTCGCTCATAATGTTATTGGGGATCAATTAAATGCTTGAAAACATTTACGGAAACTTGTTAGATATCTCTGCTGTTATGTAAATATGTTCAGTATTTTTAATTCAATTACGATTCTTATCATTTACGATTAGTTAACTAAATAATTTTCTGGCGTTATGTCATTTTCTATAACGCTTCTGTTCTACGGAAGCATTCATTTGGAAATCTTTAAGAAAACGTGAAAAGTTCTTAAATGTGAAATTTGTCTTAAGCACAACCACTTATTTAAAGCGTTAACGTTTCTAATGAAGGTAATGAATGAATGAATGAATGAATGGATGGATATAATTGAGCACAAAAACAAATACAAAGTGTGATGATATGATTGTTTGCCGTACACAAACGTAGACAAACGTAACCTTCATAAATACAAAGATTTTCTCGAACCACTTAAACAATGTGCAACGGAATTGGGGTTCAAAAGTATTATATATATATGTATATATATATATATATATATATATATGTGTGTGTGTGTGTGCGTATAGATTTGTTAATATTAGTCTTCTTATAATCGCTTAAGGATAAAATTATGTTATAATTTATTGTTTTGTGGTCTATTTATTAACCACTAACATTTAAAATGTGTTTACTTTACCGTTACGACCATATGTATATTTATGCACTTATGCACTGATAACATCTTATTAACGTTTAAATGCGTGAAATCTTTACGTTTATATATAATTGTGTATTTACTTTAAAATATCTATACATTTAGAAAATGCCCTAAGTCAAACAATTAAATGACATTTAGTATATATATATAAATATCATATTACGATTCATTTCATGAATAAAACGTAAAAATATAAAATTTAAATTTCGATTTAATTTAATTTCTTGCATCTAAGCTAACTTAAAATTGAATACAATAATAAAATGTTTTCAAATGGGGCAAATTAAAATAAATTCTTCTTATATCTGGGCTATACAAAAAATCAATTGAAATAATTTATATACAAATAAAAAAAACTAAGCTTTTTTTTAATAAATAAATTTTTATTTAAGTAAAGTAAGCGATGGAAAACATATCGTTGTCCCAGTGACGAATGGACCGTTTAAGATATGAATGTGTAAAAAATTCGACCTTTGTTTAGGTTGTGAAACTCATGACAGTTCTCTGACCCAAAAACAATTTATTTTCCACACCCTACAGGGTATATTAAGTTTGTGAGGACAGTTGTAACATTCAGAAGGGCTTAAGATAGATCCTTCTTTTACTTCTATTTTTCATTTTCCGAATCAATCTAAGTTTGTCTGCCCATCTGTCCCTCTGATATCCATGTATTCTTTTATTTAACCTGCAGCTGGCAAATTTTCGAAATTTGTTACACTTTGACCTGTTGTGGCCCAAGAACGGACGCTATTTAAAATAGCTCGGATCGGACCAATTTTTCAGCCATTCCCCATTAAATTCCATATTTTGATAAGGCGTTACAAAAAAAAATTGTTGTAATTTTTAGAATTGCACGGAAAAAATTGGTTAGTAATAGTACGTTGGTGTTCTAAATTGGTCCAACCAATGCGGAACCCATGTGAAAAATTATTGAGCCCCTTGCCAAATAACCATTCATCCCGAGACTGAATCTTTATGTAGTGAAAAGACTTATCACTACGTCTTGACGAAAGTAATAAACTGAATTTTACCGACTTTGGACCACGTTGGTCCATTTTTTTGACCCTAACCCATGCTAATGAAATTTTTGATGAAAATTGGTTCTTAGTAAATTAACGATAGGGAATTAGTATAGTTTGTAGATCGCACCTTTCATAGGTGCCCTTCTACGACAATCAATCAATTCTCAATCAGTCAAGTCTAATTTGAGGTTTAAGAAGTGAATTAAGTTAACTAAGTATAGATCGCGTTGACATTCAAATATGAGGGCTAACATGACAGCTATGCATTTATATAATATTTGGTATATAATTAATGAAGCGAAGTGGTTTAGGGTGTCCAATCGATTTATGTGAGTGCCGCATTATTCCAGAACTTCTTCCCAGCTCAGCTTTTTATAGTCCATTTCTTCTATTTGTAAGCCTAGCTCGACTTTGCCGAATACAACAGTTTAAGGCAAGATTATCAATGGGCTAATGAGTAGTAACTTATTATATACATCAGCATATCTAGCATAAGAATTTTTAAATCAATTATCAACAAACAATCGTCGCCTTAGTAAGTTGAACAATCTAGCTCTAGAAGAGGCTGCAATACAAACATAGAACCAGAGAACATTAAAGAATATCCAAGTCTTTCTAGGAGTTGTATACATCCGCATAAACTTAATACACTTTCAATAAAACTGCTTTTTTTTTAACGCTACAATTCGTCCACCGCACTGTACGTTGTTTCAATGTGTAATTGTCCTTGTTGCTTACTTACTAATTAAATTGTCCTTGTTGCTTACGGTAATAAAATGCTTTTATGATATCCTTTGGTTTATAAATTTAAAGTTTAGAAATCCTTTTAAGTCACCTAAAGGAAGGACAGCTAGTCACCTTATTACTACATATAAGCGATAGGTGTTCGAAACAATTTTGTAACATGAAATTGATTACGTCATAGAACTTATATGAAGCCTTCAATTTTCCACAAATTTCAGATAGATCCTCAGATATTGATCCTTATACAATACAAGTCTAAGTCGTTCTAGAAAGAGGGATTCCAAGAATCCCTCCACATGTGCTTTTCCTTACAACAGAAACCTAAGAAAAGAGTCTAATGAGAAGTGAGGCAAAGGTGGCCCATTTTATTTTATATATCAACTTATTAGAAGAATTTAAAATAAGACACAAAAGCAACTCCTTCCAATCAATATTGTTGCAGTTGCGGTACTCAATACAGACGCGAAAATAAGGCGAGCAAAAATGAATGCATGATACGATAACGATGAACATGGCACCAGGATTAGGAATATTTATCATAAACGTATCACTCATCAAAAAATAACTTAACAAGGATGTGATGCAATGGGCCAGGTTATAGTATGTAGGTGTAGAACTATGCGTCCTTTATGAATTAGGACTTAAAACATAGTCTTCTCATGATATTTGATTCAGAAAAATTAAGTAAATTACAACAACAACAATGTTCGCCAACGGCAACAATGTTGAAATATTTGGAAAATATATAAAGATAACGCGCCGCAAAAACCAACTTTTATACCCACCACCGAAGGATGAGGAATGCGTTCATTCTGTCAAATCGTTTGCAATGCCCAGAAGGCATTAGAGGCCCCGCAAAGTATGTACATTCTTGATCAGCATCAAATTTTAATCGATTTAAGTATGTCCGTCTGTCCTTCTGTTTGACGTCTGTCTTCCTGGCTCATAATTATAACTATCGACTTGAAATTTGGCAGAAACATTGGAAGTTTTTGCACACAGGCCAGTATTGAAAATAAGCGAAATCGGTCGGAAGACACGCTCACGGCACCAGGTAAACAGGTAACGCTTCTGTTTTTCAAAAGGACTAAAAAATTGTTTTTTGCTCATTACTCATAAACTATAGCAGATAAATGTGCAAAAATTTGAATGCATAATCTGTGGGCGATGCTGTAGTGCAAGTACTGAAATAGGAAAAATTGCCCACGCCTATCCAATGTTATAGTGTATCAAAATTTGACTTTTTCTAAACACCTTTATAAAGTACAGAAATAAGCTTCAAAAATTCCATAAAATGCATTAATTCTTGGCCAGTTTCAAATTTGAACCTGAACATGTCCATCTGTCCATCTGACCAATTGTACATTATCAATGATAAACATTCTTCCGTTCGCAAAAATGAGGATGCCGCCTACAAATTTGCAAAAGCATTTAAAAGTAACATAAACATTTCCAAGGACACGCCTACAACGCCTACACGTCTGTACGACAAAAGCATTTGTCTTGAAAATAAAAAAATCATCTTCGCCCACTTTTGGCTCTTTTACTTTCTTTGTCTTTTTTAGGATAACGCTGATCGGTATAAAAGATTCGGTCACGACCGTATATAATTTTCTTACCTGTTTACCATTTCACAGGTATACTATCCCGGACAATATGGCTAGCAAAGCATAGCACAATGAAGAGGGACTCACCTTATCCAGCTGCAAATACTCTGAGAATAGATTTCAACCCGAGCTTCCTAGATACAAAGTACATTACCTCCTCTAGAAGTATTGGTTCTATGGCACAATATGTACCCTGGAAAAAGAAAGAGCACGATCAAAAATAATCCCATATAAACCATGTGAAGAGGAGAATTTCATTTACGTCATTGCATTGTGTTTTACTTTTCCCTGGATTAAGTTGGAACTACGGATATGATTAAGTTTGGCTTGGGGTGAAGATGCAGTAAGCTATGAAACAATTAGTAAATGATTTATGAAATTTCGTGCACAACAGTAGAATTCGCTTACGCCCGCAACACCTTTTTAGCGGTTTTTTTTTGTGTTAACTTTGAAGCTTTATCCAGAGAAATTGGTACAATGTTTTTTATTCAAAGTATTGTCTATTGTTAGCTACGACTTTTTGATAAAAAATTTTGCCTTTTAAGTCTGGCCCCAAACCAAGCGCTTTTCGAACAAACAATAAGTCACCCACTGGAACCTACGCTGAGCGGAAAGAGTAATGTCTGCTAGTGACAGCGGGGAGGAAAGGACGTTCCAAATGAATTTTTGCTATATGGAGCCGAAAACGCACGCTATTGACATTTTATGACCATTTTTTGGGGCAATTGGATCAATTATTGTTGACAGTGTTCCCCAACAAACAAAATTTTAATACACCATGTCTAGCTGGCCTCCTCAAATGCAACCATTAAGGATGCTCAGAGCCTTATCGTCGTTAATATTGATTCGCATATTCTCCTTGATGGTTATTTAGGCTTTGAATATCGTAACGCATCCACTCTTCAGCATTAATCAGAAAAAGTAAAGTCTCCCAAAAATGACTCTTTTTTTTTTCTATTCAAAGTTTCAAGAAACTATGTTATGGATGATTTAAAGTGACAACTGACACAGTTGCCTTTGGCTTAAGGATAGGATAGCACAGTTCAAATGAACACTAATCCCTGTCCCTCTTATCGAACCGGACTGAGCTAATAATTCTACTACCAATAAATTGAAAGCATAACAATATTTCAATATTTATAATAAAAATAATAATAATAATGAAAAAAAAAAATAAAAAAAACAAGTCTTTAGTTGTTAAGAAATATATTCTTTTACTTTTACTTTACTTTTACTTTACTCCTAAGCCTTTTCTTGATGTATTTAATTTTCTATTCTCTCCTTTCTTAAAATAATAGTTAATTTAAATCCATCTTCTCACGAAGTGGTAATAAAAGGTTTTTTTTGCTCTACTAGTTAAAATGAAAGAGAGAGATAGTTGAATGAAAGAAAGAGAAAAGGAAAAGGAAAAACAAAAAAAATACGAGCTCCGGAAATATTCAATTAAGTTAAAATCACAATTTCCAAATGTAATGTAATGTAATGTACGCTATGATTATGCACAAAATTATGATGTACTCAACCATGCCAAAAGTAAGAAGCAAACGAATGCTTCTCTTTCCCATGCATATATATATATATATATACATATAAATGCCCGAACGTACCACACTGTCGCACGTAAATATTAATACAAAATCTCTACGTGCATATGTATATAAATATATATATTTATATATGTGTATATATATATGTATATACATATATATATATATATATATATATATATATACATGGAAGCATTCTTACAAAT